>JABAYD010005691.1:0-35738 GCA_014822095.1 Diplotaxis tenuifolia | reverse complement strand
TTCCAGGATACAGACATGGCTGCTTTCTTAAGTAGAGTTGGAAGGACATTTAGGCAGACTAGCACTCATGTAACTGCCCCTAACTCGATGCTACAGAGCATCCGTGGCATGTCTTCTTCTTATGTAAAACTCTTTGTTGGAGGTGACTACTACAATTAACTCTATCGAAAGTATTCTTTTTTTTTTCTTTATGGTTGGTTGTTGGTCTCAGGGTGAGTTAATGTCTATGTTGGATTCAGGTATCTCCTACAGCACTGATGAGTATGGCTTGGAAGAAGCTTTTAGCCAATATGGACAAGTTGCTGATGGTAATTTGCTTATGACCTCTTTGTTTTTCTTTACTCGGAGGGGAGCTAACTAGTTCTTTTTTTTATCATCAATATATTTTGACAGCCAGAGTTGTTGTGGACCGTGAAACTGGTAGATCGAGGGGTTTTGCTTTCGTGACATTTACTCGTAAACAGGGGGCTGCTAATGCCAGGTTGCACTTGGATGGACAGGTAATCTTTAATGTTTTTTTTTTTTGTCACATTGGTATCATCATCTAGCCTGAAATAATAATAATCAATTCATTCGTTAGGCAGTGACATGCTCTATCCCTTAATGAATGGCTGAAACGGAGAGCTTTGAGTCATTCTTTTTTTTTTTGTTGACTGTTCTCTAATAAATCACTGTTTTCAGACACCATGCTTGTTTCTGATTCTTCTTTGCTTCGTGTGTTTTTTTTTTTTGTTTGTTTTCTGGAACACAGTACCTTCACGGTCGAAGAATTAGGGTGAAGTACGCATTGGAAGGCCCTGGTGCTCGTTACCGTCTTCGACGTGGTGGTTATGAAGGCGGCCTTCCTGTTTTTTATGATGATCCTCTACCTAATGGTGACGTTGAAGACTATGCTGTTTTTGCAGGGTGACAATCAGTTTGGTTGTTCAGAGAAGGGTCAAACAGAGGTTCGTCATTTGAGGGTCATGTTGCAGTTTCAGAATAAACAAACATATGATGGAAGTTTCTTAATTTATGTGTGTTCTTTTTACCAAGTTTCGGGGTTTCTTTGTTTATCATCTACAAACCTACTCTACTGTTAGGTTGTTTTAACTTTCGTGGCTCATAAATAAATTAATAACTCTTTAATTTTTTTTTGATATTTTCTACCAAGGACTATCTTCAAAAACCCCAATCTGCTTACGTGGTTTGCTTGCCTACAATGCACAGATGAATAGTAGCGTGGCAGTTTGCAAGTAGATTCACACACTATTAGTTACCTAACTATAGTTGAAGTGTTGAGTTGCTTTGCATTGTTTAGATCTTGTTACAGTTGAAAAGCCTTCCAATTCTGTAGTTTTCTTTTTGTCTTGTAAAAGTTAATTTTGTTCTTACTTTAGAGTATTTTTTATATACTTAATTAAAATTATGTCTTTGACATAGAACTGAAATACTTATAACATATGATGGTTCACACAGTTATGGCCTTAGCTCTATTGTTTTTCTGAGGTTTCACTTTGAAAACCTGCTTCACGAAGCTTTAAACAGTTGCTTAGTAGGTGCGTGGCTCTTGCATCTCGAGAGGGAAATGTGAAAGGGAAATTTGATAGATACATGATTAGATATGCATATGCTATTACATCAACTTTAGAAACAACTCGATATGTTTGAAGTGTGATCACAACACAAGAGACAAAAGGCTCCAAAACGTCACGTTGGATTCAAAGAGTGTTCACCACAGCGGAGTTTTGATGGATCAGGATCATCGATCACGTTGGTAACTATAGTGAAGAAAAAAATTATAGTGATGATGGAGAGAGATGGATGATTGGTTTGCTTCAAAATTAAAGATGATACTATATGTTTGGCTCTATTGTTTTTCTTCTCTTTGGCTGGTTTGATGATTTCATTAATACTTCAAATTATCGACCATGAGAGGTCTATCATAGAAGAGTATTTTCTCTGTCTTCTACTTTTTGGAGAATGTTAAACATTGAATAATTACAAAGACAAATAATCAAATGTTCTCCACTTTTAATATTTTTTACACTAATAAAGACTGACAATGGTTATCAGACTATTTCTTTGTTAATAGTGTCTTAATCTAATTTAATGATCTATTATTCTAAAATGTTATGGTTCCATGTTTTCAACAAATAAATATTCTAACCCAAAACGGTGGTAGGTTATATGGCTTTGGTTAATGTTATATTTGGTGATGGCAAAAAAAGTATTACAAAGGTTATGACTTCTTTATGGTGGGTTAGATTATAATAATTACATACTTGTTGTTGATTTGCTATATTCGATTGTCTTAAATTGAATAATGAAGCATGCCAGTAGAATAAAGTAATAATAAAAATAAACAAAAGTGAGGAGGTTGCAAAATAACGAGCCTGTATCACCGGCACTTGACCAACTCTCTTTCTTCTTCCATTTATTTTCCCGTATTATGAACAGTAAGTAAGACTCTCTCTCTCTCTCTCTCTCTTCTCTCCTCTCTTCGCCGAAGCCTTCAGATACCTTCCTGAAACCTCCGACTACAGTCTCAGGCGATGAGTTCCGAGGAAGAGAAGGTCGTTGGTAAGTTCCTGTCCATTCTACTTGACGTTTTCTCGATTTGTTTTTGGAGGAATCTTAGGGTTCTGTGTTTTTTTGTGATCTAAAAAGATATTATTGCTCACTCTTTAACCTTTGTTTTTTTTTTGTTGTTGAAGTTCCAAGAAACTTTAGATTGTTGGAAGAGCTTGAGAGAGGTGAGAAAGGTATCGGTGACGGAACCGTGAGCTATGGAATGGATGACGCTGATGATATTCTCATGCAGTCATGGACTGGCACCATCATTGGTCCTCATAGTGTATGCTTCTTTCTTCCTCTCCATCTATGCATCTTACGTCCTTGTTCTATACTTAGTATCTCTCTTATATTACAACAGCAACATGTGTTTCAATGTTCCCTTGTCTAGATATCTGCTACCTAGTAGTATTAACACTATACATGGTATGTTAGGGTTTAACTGCATTTAACTCTATGGAGCTTATACTAGTTTTGTTAAATGTGGAGAGAGACCATAGAAAATGTATGTTTCCACTTTTGGCAATCTAATTGATGTTTTTGTTTTTATGTAAATTATTAGACTGCATATGAAGGAAAAATCTTCCAGCTCAAGCTTTTTTGTGGAAAAGATTACCCACAAAGTCCACCTACTGTTAGGTTCCAGACCCGGATTAACATGACTTGCGTTAACCCTGATAATGGAGTGGTAAGCTACATAAGTAGTGATCATAAGTAGATCTTGTTTTTGCATAATATTCAGCTACATACATAGTTTAACAAGCCGTGTCAAATCTAACGATCAGGTCGAACCGAGTCACTTCCCTATGCTATCCAACTGGAAAAGAGAATACACAATGGAAGATTTACTGATGCAGCTCAAAAAAGAAATGATGTCACCCCAGAACCGCAAGTTATCTCAACCCTTGGAAGGTAATATTCTTTATGTGGAATCAGGGATTGTGTTGTATCTTGTTTTGAAATCTAGGAAACTTCTTACATGTAACCGGTTTAGACCCATTATTAATTAGCTTTTTAAAACTGAAACTGAATGTCTCACCATCAGGTAATGAGGAAGGGAGAACAGACCCAAAGGGACTTGTGGTGAAATGCTGTGTCATGTGAATCATAAGGTAAAATGAGGGATTTGTAAGAGAATTAAAGATACATAAAAACAGTGTGTATATAAACATCAGATTCTAACGCTTTGAGATTGGCTGTCACATGGCCTTAAATCCTTCCATTTGATTATGTACTATGTAATGTTATGAGAATATATCATTTCCTGATAAAAGCTGGTACCTCTCCTCCTCTTTCACCATTTTTTGTTTGTTTACTTGTGTGTGTGTGTGGCCCAGAGGCATCAAAAGAAGAGATTTTGCCTAGATATCTGGAAAAGCATAAGGTTGGAGGGTGGGAAAGCCTATTTTACTTTTAAATTTTTGGCAGAATCATGAAAGTTGTTTCTAGGCTAGATACTCTTGATCTTGCAGTAACCAAACATTTTATAAGTAAATTTACCTGCCAACAAAAGTACTTGAGTGATTGTAAATGTCAATGTACTTTCAGGAAGCGATACCGCAATTCTGAATCACCCTGATAAGTAAATTCAGAACGTTTTTTTCTATTAGTTTGGATGCAAAACAAACTTGCAAATTATTAGAGAACATGAACTTGTTTAACATTTTATTGTTAAACTTAATGGTGTTGGCTTGATATAGCATATTAGCTAATAGTCTAAACACTTCAAATAGTAACAAAAGAATATAACAGACTAGTTAGTTTTTAAAGTAAATTACTGTATATGGTGTAATATGTGAATACTAATAGAATTATTTAATATTTGGTAAATGAATGGACAAATTAAATGACGATTTAAATACTCAGTGAATTAAGCATTTCCAAAAGATACTTTATAACTTCAAATATGAAGTTTTTGGTTTTCCGAAAAAAACTATAAAATTTTAAATTTGAAGTTTTGAGTAGTGAAATTTTAAATATAGAGTGTCGTTATTCAAAACTTTAAATTTTAAATTTCTTATTTTTATTTGCATTTTAGTCATTACAATAACACATCATATTTATGATTCTTAAATATTTTGTGGTTCAACATTTTAATTCTTGAAAATTCTTATCTCATAAATATTTTAAAGTTGCTTTTATAAATTTAAATATTACATATAATTTTGAAAACACATCAAAATAAGATTTGAAATATTTTAACTAGAACTAGACAAAAACAATATTATAAAACTTAATGCAGTCTTTTGTTTATAATTAAATATTTAATTAAATATTTTTATTTATAATTTCATATTTTAGTGTAACATTTTATCAATTAATATTGCTGTGATATTTTTATATATGTGTTAATTATTTATAAAATTTCTAGGAATTTGAACTAATCATGACAAATATAAAGACCATATAATAAAATACAAATAATTTTAAAGTTAAGTTTGAAGTTTTGATTTTAGAGATAACACTTTCAAACTTTATATATAAAGTGTTGCAAACTTTAAAATAGAGTGTTTTTTTTAGATGTTCTAAAGAAATATGCTATTGAATTTAAATTGTTGGGAAAATATTATTAAAATATAAGTATAAAAGACGTTATGATATATATAAGCAACACAAATGTAATTGTTTACGTCGCAAATAACCCCTAAATTAGCTAATTCATCTGAATTTTCAAATTTGTTTGTCTTTGTCTTCTTTGTTTGTTCTCAGCTTAATAATTCACACGTAGCAGTTACCGTCTATTATTACGCGTTAGGTGGATATTGTGGATTCGTTGATAAATAGATCCGTGTGGTGTGATTTTTTTTTTCCTTTTCTTTGTAGAGAATGATAATGCAATATAACATAAAAATGGAATGTTTTGGTAATTTGTAGAAGCAACGATCTATACCAAATGTGAATTTGGAGAAAGAATTTGTAGCGTTGTCATCACTAGCCTTTGGCTTTGGACAAGACAAGAGATCAAAGCAAAAAGAATCCGTTGTACTCGGCATTACGCAATGAGATTTTGATTAATGCACTCATCCAATGCGTGTGAATTGTTGATACCGTTTCTTAAAGCCTATCTTAAAATTTCTCCATCTAAAATAGTTTTATTAAAATTAAGTTTCAAACTGTATTCACTTTTCAAAATCTCTTAACTTTTATAACATTCAAATGTACAGTAATTTTGGAGAGCAAAAACTAACTGTTTAGTAAATCCAACCTGTGGACATGAAAACACTTCCATCAGTTTTTATTGACAGAATATGTAGTCACATTATAACAACAGAATTATTCAAAAATTAATCCATATTCCTGTTGAGGTCCATAGCTGACAGTATATGTGTAAGCATAAAGTATTACTTTCATACAAAACATAGCATCTAAAACTTCTTTCAAAAAACATAATATCTGTCCTGATTCTAAATATGGCTAATTAACCAGCAGAACTTACTATATTTATAATCATAAAATTTGTAATTTATAAATCATATAGACTAATCATATAAGTGTTATCACCCAACCGATCCACCAACATAATAAGAATTCAAATTACAAAAGATTAAAATAGATATAGATGAACAAAGTCATCCATACTCGTCAAAAACTCAATAATTAAAGTTTGAACGCTTACTTTATAAAAGAGATAGAAAAGCAACGAAAATATGATATCACCATAAGAAAACACGTGTTATCATCTATAATATCACCCTTCATAATTTTTCTATGGAGAAGCACTTTGTACTCCATTAATTTAATTATATATCTGTCCACTATAGCTGCATTATCATCAATTTGAACTCCTTCGCGGATAAGTAATCTGAAGCACGATTATTACTTAAAATATATATATATATATATGAGCTCATCAGACCCAGTTATATATATGAATTAAATATATACCTTTAACTTCTAAATGTTAAATTCATCAATTTATATTTCTACTCATTTTCGATTAACATTTTTCGGTTTTAAAAGTTATTTTTACTCTATTTGAATTAAAAAAGAGTTACTTTATTTTTTTAAATTACTTTATTTGTCTCTAGTTAACCATTAAACAAACGAGTTGTTTGTCAAGAGTATAAGTTCATCAATAAAATATGTTAATGACGTATATATAGGACCTCATCATGTGATCGATTTATTCTAAACATGTTGGTTTATATTTTGGGTAGAACATTGTTTTGAACATTCATTTGAACTGGAGTACGATATATGCTCGATAATAGTTTGTTACAGAAGCCGTCGTCGGCTTTGTGAGACGGACATATACGGCAATCTCTGCAATTATTAGAAGCACATGAAAGGTATAATTATCAAAATGATTGATTAAAAGAAGTTTAGCCAGAAAAGGGTGATGGCAAAATATTTTAAATATTTATAGAAAAAGAAAGCAAACAGCGAGTATTAATTAAAACATTAAGTATTTTCCGAGATTAAATAATTGAGAATTATATTGAGAAAAACTGAAGTCAAATAAAAACAGAATGGGCTATCTTATTGCTTGTATCAGCGAAATCTACGTGGTGCATGAATGAGACCAATAATAAATGCCTGACGCGTCCCACTTTTTTTTCTCTCGTCTACGTATACAACAACACATAATTTAAAAAAAAAAATACAGATCGAAATCGTATCTTCGATTGCACTATTATCGTTATTCATACAATAATATAAAAAGATAAAGAACCCGTGTGTTTCGCCATTATCTTTTCACCTTTCTGTTGCTTCTCTCTCCTAGCCATTTCTTTTTTTGCTGTCTATTTGATCATGGCTTCCTCTGCATCCACTGGTACTCGTTGTTACATTCTCATTCTCAAATTCATGTTTATGACTAAAGCATACGTACCCATTATAAAAACGTTTTGTGTTGTTTCTTTAAGGAGAGAAATTTGTGCCAGAAGAAGATAATTTCTTGCAAAGACATGTGGCCTTCTTCGACAGGAACAAAGATGGCATCGTTTATCCCTCAGAGACATTTCAAGGTACTTTCTTCTTCAAAAGAAAACTCTCTGGTTCAACCAAAAATGTATTTAGCCACAAAGTTGAGATTTTTCTTTTAATTGAAAAAAAAAATGCATAAAACCAATCTTGTAATATTTAAAAGAAATAAAATAAATCTGTCTTGAAGATTTTTTCGGTTTCTGTATATGTGTGTGTGTGGCTCTTATGGTCTTTTAGCTCCCATCTGTGATTAGAGTAAGTTTTTGATGTTTTTTTTTACTGTTGAAACATGACGAACAAAACAAAAACAGGGTTTAGAGCAATTGGTTGTGGATATCTCTTGTCGGCATTCGCTTCTCTGTTCATCAACATGGGTCTAAGCAGTAAAACTCGTCCGGTAATTGTCAAAATTAAACTATTACCAGTACAGTTAAAAATTAAACTGTTACTAATACAGTGAATCAAATACTTTATTACAAAAGTCAAAAATAAAAGGAATCAATGATGTGTTTTTTTGATTTAAAGGGTAAAGGTTTCTCTTTATCATTTCCGATAGAGGTTAAGAATATCCATCTTGCCAAACACGGCAGCGATTCAGGCGTTTACGACAAGGATGGAAGGTATACCTTCTTCTCCCTTTTACTTTTCCAATCAAAATGATCCCATTTTTAAATTATGTTGTTGTTGTTTAATCTTGTATTTTTATATTCCAAATTACTAGTAGTGGATGTTTTTAAAACTAAAACTTTGATTCTGTTTATTAACTTTGTTTGTTTTGTTATATTGTCAACTTTTGGAGATTTGTGGAATCGAAGTTCGAGGAGATATTTGCAAAGCATGCAAAGACGCATCCCGATGCATTGACAAACAAGGAACTCAAGGAACTCCTCAACTCAAACAAAGAGGCTAATGACCGTAAAGGAGCGTAAGTATTCGAACCGGTTCGGTTTATTTCCAATTTAATTTCTGCTTTTTACCTAAACCAAACCGAGATTTGTATGGATCCAGTTGTGAATATATAGTAGTAATATGTGAATATAATAATTTACAGGTTTGCTTCGTTTACGGAGTGGAAGATCTTGTACTATCTATGCAAAGACAAGAACGGTTTGTTGCACAAAGATACAGTGAGAGCTGTCTACGATGGGTCGCTTTTCGAGAAACTGGAGAAACAAAGAGCTTCTAAGAAACATGCTTAATTAAAACCATGATTTTAAAAACAAACTCTTATAAACTTTTGATTTGTGGATTTGTTTATTTATAAAACTTTTTATACATTGATGTGAAGATTGCAACGTTTGATTTTCAAAAATTTATAGTTTTTTTTGTGTGTGTGTGTGTGTTTGATTAAATGTGTACGTTCTTATCTCTTCCAATGAATAATTATATCAGTCAAATTGAAGATTTACTATATTTCAGTTTCCATATATTGATTTGAGGTCACGAAAAGTATAAAATTTAATCACGAAGGTTTAGTCGTGATTTGAGGTCCAAATATCATAGAGCTTATCACTAGCATCTATTAAGAAGAGAGATATTTACATAAACTGTAGGCTAACACTGAAAGAAAACCCATCATGGAACACATGCTACACCCAAGCTTTATTTGGGTCCAGTACCGGCTAATTGGGGGACAAACGGTGCAACCGCCCCGGGCAGGATTCAATTTTTTTATAAATATATATTTTTATATAGAAAAATGAAAATTTTAATAAATAAAATTAAAAAGGGGTCCAATTAATATTTTTTTTAAGTATACAGTTTTATTCTTATCACAAAATATTACTAATTAAATTGTACAACAATTTTTTTAAAAAAAAATATTAAATAAACATAAGTTTTAAAAAGTGAAAAAAAAATTTGTCCTTGGGCCCCCGACAAAGTTAAGCCTACCCTTGTTTGATCTCCCCAAACATGAAATAATATGTTGTATGGAATGAAACTCGGGACAAGAACGTGCTTGCGCTCTGATATAAAACTGGCTGCAACACATCAAGCTGATAAGCTCGGAAATCGTTAATTCGAACATGAATATCCGTTCGATGAGAACTCGATGCTCATTGTTTCAGAAGAATGGTCGATGACTAAGAAAATGAACGAAAAAAATCCAGGGGTTTATATATTCAATAATGTATAGTTCTTTTCAAAGATATAAAACATCCTATTTATACTGTATAATGTAAATCTATCACTTTGTACTAATCTACAGAGAACTTTAAAAAAAATTAAAAAAAAATTCTAAAATATTGCTTAACCAACACGGAAAACCCGTAACATATATGGAAAAGCCCATGGCCCATCATTGATAGATGCGATGCATCAGAATCTTTGTAACTTCTTTCTTTTGAAATCTCTTTTTAGATAGAACCTTTAATGGGCCTGCGGATGCTCTAACTAAATCATATTTGTCTGCTTTCCTTTCTTTGTAATGGGCCTGAGGCCCGATCTACTTTTATCTATTGCTTTTATCTAGTTGACCAAAAAAAAAGAGAGAAATGGTGTGTGTTTTATGCACATCTATACATATCCGCTTCTTTTTTCGTAACTTGAAACAAAAGCGGCTACTGGTACAATAGGCGGATTATATCATAGAAATCACATCGTTAGAACTCTTAGCATGAAAAGTAAATATACCATAATTTTGTATTAAAATCATCTGCAGTCATTAAAATCTCAATACTTAAAACATTTTCAATAACAGTGGATTTGATATGATTTAAACTGTTGTTTGAATAATAGAGTACTTTAATGATTTCAAGTGACTTTACATAAATTTCATGTTTAATAACACTGGATTTTAAAAAATATTTTAAAATTCTTTGTTGAATAACAGGGAACTTTAATAAAAACACAAAGTCTACTAAAATCATTGATTCAATATACCCTCTGAGAAAACATGAGCAGGCCAAATGGTCAATGCCTACTATTCCTTACGATCGTAGAAATGTTACCCAAAGCGTGTGCTATAACATACATTTGATCGAGATAATGTTATGGCTGATGAATGATTAAACAGAGCTTAATGTTCGGGATTAATATTATTTTGAACAGACAAAGGAACAAAAAAAATATATAAAATCGGAATGATACAAAATATTAACTCAGAATATGAAACTACGACGATGCAAAACATGAATATAGAAACGAAGACATGCACATGATCATATCAGAGGTATGCTTATTGTGGTGTCTAATCTACCATGTGTAGTGTTACATTCTTTTATACAGATAACTTTTGCTCAAAGGGACAGTCTGTGATAGGGTGGGTGATTTTTAAAACCCTTTATTACTCAAAAACATTTAGATGCTGACAAACCATGTCTTATCCATAACCATAATTGATAAACTTTCAGAAATGGCACTGATTAAATTCTCTAAACACCACTTTTTAATTACATTTTCAGAATATGATGGTCTCAGATATGTATAAAACCGTAAACAAAAGTCATAAATCAACAAGACTTGAAAAAACATTCTATATTTATGTTTCTTATTTGTTACACTTGTAATTTACTTGTAAACAGATCCACTCATTGATGCGTAAGAAGAGAGAGGAGGACAGTTATATATGATCATGTTTCGAACATATTCATGTGAAAGTAGGCAAACTTTGACAAGAAGAAAAGTAAAACAGAGAAAAGTTGATCTTGTCACGTTGTAATATAGCTTTTGAATCGGATTTTTTTTGATGAAAACTAGACGATCCTGATTAATTGATTATGATTTGTGATAGGTGTTGTCTTTAATCAAACGATAGCTAGAATATCAAAGTCTTTTGACTCTATTAGTTATTGGGTAGTTATATTGGAGGTCTCTAATTTCAATCTTGAAAGATGTCTACCAATTTTTCAATAAATATTTTCCTTTCGGAATTAACGAAGGAGTCAACCGTATTAGGTTAATCTAAATTCAAGAAAATTATCGACTTCCCAATACGAAATTTTAATATTACTTTAAAGAAATAGACCAACGACTTATATATTAAGTCAAGCACGAAATTACTCACCAAAATTCCTTAATGTCTGCATCAATTTAATCTTTCTTAAGTTTAATACTTTTTCTGTATCGAAATGATTACGAATCCACCCAAGGAAGACAAAAATTGTATTTAGTTAAGCACTTACGTTTAAATGAACCATCGTGTTGTGAACTTTATATACATCTTAGTCTCGGTAAATTAAGAAATGTTCATATATTTCGATAACGTAACTTATCGTTTTCGTAGGGCCATGTTCGTTAGTAAAAAAATGACAAAACTTCTAATCTGTCCTTTTTTATTCTTATGTTACGTCAAAACAAAATGATATTTTGGAAAGTAATATGATTGATCAAAACAACCATGCAATCACCTAAACTTTCTGCTATCAATTATGTCATCTTAATTATTTGGTTATTATTTTAACTCCTTGACTACGCTGTATTGTTACATTATTGCCATTGTATCATTGTTTACTAGTACTACTCGTTAGTAATTAGTAACGTTCTGATATCAAAAATGCTTCCTGTGTGAAAAAAATTACATGCATGTATTTGATTGATTAAGAACAATAAAAATTAGAGGATTTGCTACAACTCATTTTAGACATCTAGAAGACACATGCAGACAATGTTTTGGTAATTGGAATTTGAACAATGAGATTAGTACTTTCCTATTATAAAAACTTCTGATTTGACTAAATTAAGAAAACTTCTTATCCCTCGTTAAAAAAAAAAAACTTCTTCCCTCATGGGCTGGAGCTTCGACCCGAACACAAGGGTAAGTGTTATCGCACATGTCAAAACCAGCTATGAACTAACACTCAAGATTGCATGTCCATTGTTAACATCAAAAGAAGTAATCAACTTCCCAAAACTTAAAATTAGAATAACAATAAAGACTGTGTAGCGCTCGCGTTACAAATACTACTGATGGTTTTGTTCTAGAAACTATTTTCAGGCTCAGACAGAAAGTCATAGAAGTAAGCAAAAGTCTATAACAATCTATAGGCAAATAAAAAGTCTTTACAATCGATGGTGTGTTGTTTTTAACAACCACGCAAAAGTAAAACTCAAAGAGAACCATTATTGTTTTCTCTATATGCGTTTACCGGTCCCGTAACTAAACTTTGACATTGGAAGCTTTCTTAGTTGTTTATCTATTTTCCTTTTATGTGAATGTGAATTTATTTATGCTGAAGAAAGTTTAGTTAGGACCTTTTGGTGGCTAAACACCTTCGTTGGTCCCCAAAAACAACCTCATACATATAAATAAAAAGAAAATATCATAATTCTCGACCAACACGCCAATATCCCTTTCAATATACTAATTAATTTCCATCTTCGAAGATCAATAGGTACCGTTGCCTATTCAAACTCTATACGCTTATACTATATATAAGTTAATAACCATAACTCATTTTCATGACGTATAGTCGATCATTAATACTTATATTGTCTTTGTAACCAAGAGACACAACATGGTCATTGCATACATTATTCTATCCATAGTGCTAGAAGCTTCTGCGTATCATCTTGTTAAATGACATACTATACCGATAATGTAAAACCAATTGGGAGAGAAATTCAAGTGGGAAGCCAAATTAACAAATATATATATATATATATATATATATATATATGTCAAGAAATTTGTGTATATCGATTTCGTGAATATTCCCCCAAATATTACCTTTACATAAAGCTCCACAGAAGAGCACCATCTCCTATAAGAAATTACGTCAAGTTTGTGGCATATAGAAACCGAAATTAATTAATCATATTTAACAACGTATGGTAAATGTAGAAAAGCTAACGAATCTATCCACACAAGTCGTCACTACTGTCAAAGTCAAAAATCTGAATTCAAATGAGTAAAAAGTTATACTTGCAAACTAATGGACATTAAACTAAACGTCTAAACCCACATTGCAAAATTCTACAATAAAACACTAATCAATAAAGTTTGAACGCCTAAAGAGTTGTTGTATTTTAGTGATTTTCAATAATATATGGAATAATTGCAAATTGTTGAAAATTACTTTAGAACGTCCACCAAAAAGCTAAAAACAAAAAAAACCATGCAACATGGAAACTACATATATGTTAGTCCATTCTTTACGTCAATTCTCTTTAAAGCAAACTCTCCTCAACTTCTATTTTACTCTGCCCAAACACTTCCCCATTTGAGTCACCATCCGATCAAACATGAAGATGACCCTTCTCTCTTTCCTTCTCGCCGCCGTCTTTCTGATGGACAAAACTTCCTCCACCGCCACATACACACCAACCTCCTCCGCCTCCACAGAAACATTCATATTCGCAAAGTGCTCCCCGGAAAAATTCTCTCCTGGCTCCACCTACGAGACCAACCTCAACTCCCTCCTCTCTTCCCTCGTCAGCTCCACCGTCGCAAGCCGCTACAACAACCTCACCGTTGGGGCAAAACCCGAACCGGCGGCTACAGTATACGGTCTCTTCCAGTGCAGCGTTGACCTAGACGCAACTTCTTGCTCATCGTGCGTATCACGTGCCATATCACTGGCTGGAAACACGTGTCCCAACTCGTACTCCGTGTTCTTGCAGATGCAAAGTTGTTTGGTCCGTTACGACAAGAACTCGTTCTTTGGCGTTCAGGACAAAACCGAGATGCTCAAGAAATGTGGACAGCCGTTGGGATTCAACGACCAGGATGGGTTGACCAGGGTCAGTGACGTCATGGGCTCTTTAAGTTCTGGAACTGGACCAGACAGGACTGGAGGGAACGGGGATGTTCGTGGTGCGGCTCAGTGCATGGGTGATCTAAGTTCAGCACAGTGTCAAGATTGCTTGACTGATGCAATCGGACGGCTCAGATCTGATTGTGGTATGTCCCAGGGAGGATATGTTTACTTGTCCAAGTGTTACGCGCGTTTTAGCTACGGTGGTAGTCACGCACGTCAGATCCCAAACTCAAACTTTGGTCAGCTTTCTTTACTTTAAAGTCGTATCGTTAAAAAAAAAGAGTAGTATTGATAAAAAGTCGTAATCACACAAGAAGAAGAAGATAAAAACCAAAACTTATAATGTTAGCCATAGATGGAAACCTCTCTATAGTTAAGTGCTGAATTGTGGTAATTGTTTGGATGATATTTAATTAAGTTTAATTAGCAGGAGAAGACAAAGACGATAAAGATAATGACGGCATCGGAAAAACATTGGCGATAATAATTGGGATTATCACCTTAGTCATCTTGCTTGTTGTGTTTCTCGCTTTTATTGGAAGGCAATTGAGAAAATTACAAGGTATTTTTCTCTATTTAATTTACCTTTTCCCCCTTTTATCTATTATTATTAAAATCACTATGTCTATGAATTTGCAGATGAGAAATGTTGTAAATAAAAAGTCAAAGTGGGCAAGAGATCAGTCAACAACTCATACGATGTAGTTATATAGTATTTCAACGATTGTATTTTGGACTCGATTTTTGTATTATTATCGGACTTCTGTAGCCTAAACAATTTAAATGGATAATAATTATCAAATCTTCATTCTTATCTTCTATTTGGATATGAACGTAGCAGCATTCGATTTGGTATCTAAATGTCATTTTAATCTTCTTTATTATAACACATGTGTGCGTACGCACACACATATGAGATGGGAATGTGTTAAAATAAATGAATGTGTCCAGAATAATGGAACATGGTAAACCGAAAATTAGGATGGAGAATCGAGAACAAAATCATTTTACTCGTCCTATTGTGAATGTCTTTGCGAATCTTTTCTTCTTATTCATCATTATTTATTATCATAAAATGACTAAGGAATTGAAATGACTTGGCCGAATGTGTGCTTTAATCAATAAAAAGATAAACTAAAACTGTAATCCCATTATAAAATGTTTTAGGAATTGGACATACCAACCAACGTCTAACTCTTTTCCATCTTTTTAATCTTCTGAAATTCTAAATTTTAGATTGCACATTAACAATGTTCTTCTCTTATGCCTTGCTAATAATTAAATTGCACGCCTAACTCTTTCCATTTTTTTAATCTTCTGAAATTCTAGATTACAGATTTTGCACATTAACAATGTTCTTCTCTTATGCCTTGGTAAATACTTAATGACAAATATAATCTAAAAATCAGTGTACAAGAGAACAATGTTTTCAAACAATATTCTAATGTGACACTGATAGAACATTATTTTATATTAAAACTATCATATGTTATAATCAAAGGTTACTTGTGATACAAAGGTAAACCGGACTAGATTGAATCAATAAAGGCATTAGCATCGGAGGTTTTTCTTCAAGTTTCTTATTAGTAAAACAATTAAAAAGAAGAAGAAAAAGAATCGATCGTCGTTCGAAGAGATTCCCACAAACGTTAAACATTTTCTCTACACACATCTTTTCATAAGTGGTTCAAATTTTTATAAAAATCTAAATTTAAATGAACACTTAATCATTTGATAGATGATGATTACACTAACTTATAATATAACGTTTTTTTTTTCTGAAAAAAATCTCCACCGTTATAGATGCTTTCACTTCGCAAGTACAGTTTTTGGTTTGTCCAAACTCGAAAGAAGACCACACAAGCAGATAGAGAATCTAATGTAGTGGAGTGCTTAGGAATGTTGGGCCGACAACACACGTACCTATAGGCCTTAGGTAAGCAAACAAAACTAGTTTCAGCCCATTGATTCACGCGGTGGAAATTGTGGTAATCAAACAAGTGACACTTTGCCTCTGCGAAAGGGTCTCGCCCTCATCAATTGATGTATACTTTTCAAAGAAAGAAAGAAGGGTGATAAATATCAAACCGTTGCATAACAAAAGGAACCACACATTTCACATGTGTTGAGTTCACGAAATAAAAGATCCAATACCCATAAAATTCACCCCTCGTTATTCTCTGTTAAAAAATAAAAAAATTTAAATCAGATCCACCGACAGATGTCTACCATCCAGAGAGAGAGCAAAAAAAATATTTTAATAGAAACATAAAAAACACATGAGTAATTAACCGGTTTAGCCGGTCGCACCAACTGTGTTTCCCGGTGGAATAAACCCCACATGGTTTCTAATCAAGGAAAAGCCTTTAAATACTAGAAAAGAACAGCGTCTCCAAAAGTGTGTCTGCAACATTACCAAAACGAAACCTTCCCATTGGATTCCCACTACTTTTTTCTTGTTTTAAATTAAATGTTTTTGGCAGAAACAGAGAAATAAAATTGTTTCAGTAGTGTTCTTTGTTTTGGTTTGAGATGGAAAGAGATTTTCTTGGTTTGAGCGACAAGCAGTATCTCAGCAACTTTAAACGCGAGACTGAAGATGATCGTGTCGGAGAACGAGGTTTGTGTTCTTGTCTCTCTACCGTATAAACTATAATGCATGCTATCGTCCAAACGTGCTGTTTTTAAATATAATTAACTTAGATTCCAAAACTTTCTTATAAAAATAATTAGTAATAATATTTCATCAAATCATGCATGAAAAATGAGAAAGGAATTTATAAAGATGAATAATTTTATTTGATGTCAATAAAAATTGGATACATTTAGGGTTGAGCAAGAAGGCAGCTAGACAATGGGGAAAGGCAAAGCTCTTGCCTAATTCATGTTTCATTCCTGCTTCTGCAGATTTTCAGGTTCGTTCTAAGCTTCTAAGCTTTTAATTCAGCTTCTTTTAGTCACTAGTTTGGTTAAAGAATCTTCTTATGGCTAAGGCTGATTTAACGATTACATTAATTTCCGACGAAAAGCTACAGGAAAATGGTCGGAAAACATGCCGGAATTTTAATTTAATTTCTTGAATTTTATTGTTTTTATTAAAAGGAAAAAAATGTTATTGTGTGTGGCCAATCATTGATGGACAAATTTTTTAAAAATGCTGTGTTGGATAAGTGCGAGTTATGAGTCGCTAGCCAGCCGCAAAATTATAAAACAATAATAAAAAGATGTGGCGACCGGCGTTTGAAGTTTTAGATAAACGCATATGTCGGTACTTTTTTGTAATAAAAGACACGTGAAAAAATGTTAAAATGTTGACGTTTCAGGCGGGGTCATACCAGTGGGGCCCAGTTTCTGCGGCCAGCAATCGCCGGAGAAGCCAATTTGGCGGTGGTGCGTTTCAGAACGCGAATTCACTTTTGCTTGGTGGTTCAATTCCGTTAACAAATCATTCTTCTTTCCGTCCTGCGTTTAACTCATCGGCGGATGCACGGTAACGTACTTAACATTTAAAAATAAGACCTAACTTGAGGCGCAAGAAAGTTTGAGTTAGTTTTAATTTTGGTTATGTGACTTGTGGAACAGAGTGGCTTCCTCAGGATCACTACCTCAGCTCACTATCTTCTATGGTGGAACAGTTAGGGTCTTTAATGATATATCTCCTGAAAAGGTATAATTAATACGTATTTTATAGAGTTACATTTACGACACATAACATGTTTCTAATAGTGATCTAAATGATTAGGCTCAAGCTATTATGTTATGTGCCCGGAACGGTTTGAAAGGAGAAACTGGAGAGAGCAGCTTAAAGAAACCGGTTCGAGAAACTGAAAGAGTCCATGTAAAACAAATCCATAACACTGCTGTGGCTGCGACATCATCATGCTCTGCCACTTACGCTGATAGTTTCTCTAAGTGCAGAGACAGACCCGTTGGTGCGACTAATGCAATGAGTATGATTGAATCATTCAACGCAGCAGGTCCTGGAAATATGATTCCTTCAGGTATATAACCAAAATTTTATGTATTCAAAATTTTCATCACATAAATCATGTCTAATTGTTAAATTTGAAGTTCGAACGAACTTCTAAATTAAAACCAATTGGCGATAAATATAATTCCAAATTTTTACATATAAGTTCATTAATTCTGGGACTACCTTTGCGAGATTTTTATTTATTAGCACTAATATAAAAAATGTTTAATTTTCAGTTCCTCAAGCTCGTAAAGCATCATTGGCTCGGTTCTTGGAGAAGCGTAAAGAGAGGTTTGATTCGTCTAGTCTTTATAGAATCTTGAGTTATTTGATCTAGTGAGTAGGGGCTGAATCTAAAAAGAATTGGTGCAGGATCATGAATGCACTGCCATACAAGAAGATGCTTCTTGATTTGTCCACCGGAGAATCCAGTGGAATGAATTACACTTCTGCTTCTCATACCTAAAGCCTTTCTTCTTCGTTTTAAACCTCTCTGGGGTTCTTTTGCGATGGTAACTTGTAATGTAATCGATAAATTATTATTATAGATACCATTTATTAGGTTGCGAGCAGGAGGAGGCGTCAGGCGTCTATGTATTTGAGCATTGTTGTAATGGTTTAGTCTGTTGTTACTGTAGGATCACTTTATTATTTCAAACACTAACATATAATTTATATGTTTGTCTTGTTTGTTAAGAATATAAGATCGAATAAAAACCACTATTGTTATTGATACTATTTACTATCTTTAGTAGCGCAGTGACAAAAAAAAAAAAAAATCTTTAGTAGCGCAGTTTTTGTTATTGGTTATACGAGTACTTTGCATGCATCATCACAAAATGCTAATAAAACAGAACATCAGACTCGTTAAAAAAATATCCTCTGAGCACCTTGAAGAGAGCTTAGTGAGCCATTCAATATTGTTATTGGTTAACCTATAAGCAACCTAAAATGATATGATTTATCCAACCGAACATAAATAAAGAAATATTGTCTAGCGTCTATAACTTTATTGGTGTGTTATGGGATCTTCTAAAGGAAGTGCGTTTTAAAATCACATTCAATCTTAAAAAGATACTAAAGAAGACTGTAAGTGAGTGAACCAGAGTAGCTCCAAGGTTTGAATAGGATGTATATTGATTCTGTTCACAATCAAAAGATCGCATAGATATTTTATTTATTGAGGCAGAAGAAATCTCGTAGGAAAGTATTATTTGGGAAGAAAGAAAGGTTGGTAGGAGAAGGAAACAAAGAGATTAACATGTAAACTGATCACAGAAAACACGTTCTCGTTCATAAGCGGATAAGAACGACCCTAGTCCTATCATTTTGCACCTCTCTATGTCTCATTCTTTTAATCTTCTTGTCTTTTCATGCCCCCACCAAGTTGCGCAAATTTGAACTACCACTTTATTGTTCACAAGTTTATGGTTTGGGCTAATATTAGTAGGGTTTGCGTTTTTAGATAGTATCATGGATTAATAGATATATAAAGTAACACATTAAATATCATTCATTACCCTTCAAAGAAAAATCTACTCTGGCTTCATCGTTTTAGCTCATTTTCATCTCTCCTCACTTTACAATCATCAAAACCTTTCCCCCATAAGAATATATAATTTATAAACATTTTACAAACATTGGAAAAGTTTTCAAAAACTTACAGATTTTATAAACATTTTACAATTTCCTATTAACTTCAACGGTTTGTTACAAACTCATGATGAAAACTTATACAAGCAAATTTTTGGAACATTCTTTTAACAACATTTCCGTTGTCTATGTTGTTTTAGACATTTTAATTAGTATAAAACTAAACATGTATTATCTCTCAATTGTGTGTTTTTGGGTTTAAGAACTAGTATTATCTCTACATATTGTGTGAACATATTGTTTTTAAAGCTTGTGGGGAAATGTCGTTCTCAAGACACCCCAACACAACACAAGGATACAAAGACTGAACATCAGTATCTCCAATCAACAATTTAAAATAATTTAACCAAAAACATATGTCTTTTGTTTCAATTCTTTGGAAAAAACCCTGGATTTGTTTCTTCCTTTTACGGATTGTGGTTCGAAAGGATATGTGTATCATGCACTTTCATCGATCCATTGGTTGTAATCATATAAATAACAGGTCTGCATTACTTCTTTCTGAGATATAAATTTTCAATTTTAGATACAGGGGCCATCCTGAAATATATTGGATCTTATACAAAAATCACTTATTTTGATTACCACGTAATCTAAAATAAACTATAATTATCAAGGTTTATAATTGTTTTAAAGACAAAGATTTTGAATTTTTTTCAACAAAAAGACATTTACATAAAATAAAATATTATTTCATTACGATTTCATTTTATATTAATTTAAAATTTGACATACATTTCATCAACCTAATTTTATTTTTTCTATTTTGTCAATTTTTTTATCTATTCTTGCAGATTGTATTTGTTAGCATTCATGAAATAGAAGCCCAAACCAGGAGGCTAACATGGCCCAAGAACATGCAATGTAAATCATTTGGATGATTCAAATCATAAAAGTACAGTCTGAACCATGCACGCTCGAGAAAATGTAGCTACACTGAGTAACATAATATATATGTATTTTGTATTTATTATCAATAAAAATTGAAAAATTGAAAACATCACTTAAAATGAAGCTAATTTATTAATATGATAGAGAGTACCTACTACGTACTAATATTGGTTATCAACAAAGAAATGAAGTCATTTGTTCCAAAGGTAGTTAGGAATTTTTTTTATAATAGTTCTATATTGACATTGAAAAACATGTTTATAAAACAAAACTAGATAAACATAACTTATAAAAAGGAGTGATATTTTAGCATCAGTTTTAGTCTAATAGGTTATATTTTAAGATCAATACATGTATGTTACTGGTTTGTATAAGTGTCTTCATTCGCCTGTCATGATCACTATTCAGATTCAAATCTTTATAATGTAGTATTGTTACCTTAGTATATAAAGGGTTCCTGAATGTGGAAAAAATATATCCACTTAGACTCTAGCAGCTACTTTTCATAGAACATAAGTTAAACGGCTAATGGTTTGATTGGTGGTTAAACGTTGTGAATTAAACGCTGCCCCAACATTACAATGGTCAGGTCATCATCCTAATCATCATTGGAAGTCTATATTCACTATTCAGTAATGCTACTACACTTGTTCGTTCTGTGTTCGACTACAACTTTGAATCAAAAATATTATATAGATTGAAAATACAACGTTTTTAGATTGGGAAAATCAAGTTACAAAGTCAGAATACAATGATGTATTGATGTTAGACCTTTCACATCCGTAGAGAGGTTGCAAGGAGAGAAACACACATTAAAAAAATGAATTCGTTACATAATCAACATATAATTAGATCCATTGTTTTCTTAGTTAAACTTTTCTTCCCAATATCGGATTCAAAAAAAAAACATTCAGAATACAATGATGTAGGCATTTGCACATATACTGAGTGCTTTGAGTTTTTGGTTCTATAATAATTGCCTTGTTGTTCTGTTGACTAAGCTCTTGTGATATTTTCCTGTTGAGACATTATGATCTGCTAAACCCTGAAACCAAATCAAAGAAGCATCTTTTTCACTAGATACGGCAAACATATCACGGTCACAAAATTATATCCCCACTTTTTAAACTGTGTTCTTGTATGCTAAGTTACATCTTCTCTCTATTTGTTATGCAAAATAACTTTTTACAACATAAACGACGACTCTCACGGCAAGAAGATTTACAGCTTTCATCATTTTGTAGAGCATACCAATACTTCAGAAGCGCTTGAACTCTCCCGGCCAGAATCCCATAAAGATTGAGAAAGCCCCGCTGCTGGAATTTGCTGCAAGGCTGCAGGCCTCGGAGGCACTTCAAGAGCTTCAAGGCTTCCTTCCATCATCTCCACAACTACGTTCATCGGCGGACGGTTTGATGGGGAAGACTGGATACACCATAACCCCACAATCTTCATCTTCTTTGCTATCTCCTCTTCACCACTTCTGATTCCACTCTCCTTAGAACTTCCATTGTCTCCTTCCTCGAGATCCCTATAGATCCACTCTGGAAAATACATTGAGCTTGCGTTGGATGCAGAGATGTCATCAGCTATTTCTTTCTTCCTTGCACCTATCATTTCGAGTAGTAACATCCCATAGCTATACACATCTGACTTGTGAGACACGCTCCCGTACAACGAAGAGAACACCTCTGGTGCAATGTACCCTACTGTCCCTCTCATGTCTAGCATCGATATTACGCTCTCTTTCTTCTCACAGAGTTTAGCAAGTCCAAAATCAGACACTTTGGGGAGAAGATTTTCATCTAGTAACACGTTCTGAGGTTTAATGTCGAAGTGCACGATCCTTGTTTTGCAGCCAAAATGCAAATACTCTAACCCCCGAGCAACTCCTAGTGCAACCTCATACAATGCCGTGAAGTCCAAGTTTACCGAGGTGTTGTTTGAGATGAACTTATCAAGCGACCCGTTCCCTAGAAATTCATATATGATTGCTCTTTTTGAGCCTTCGGCGCAGAATCCAAGTAAAGAAACAATGTTGACATGAGATGTCTGGCTCATGCTAGCAACTTCATTGATAAAGTCGTCACCGTTACTGTCTTTTGAATCTTTCAAGACCTTCACCGCAACCATACGGCCATCGCAAAGGGTTCCTCTATAAACAACTCCAAATCCGCCTTTCCCGACCACTTCTGAAAATGACTTTGTCATTTTCTTCACTTGCGCGTAAGTATAGTGTTTGAGTGGAATAAGAGCCTTTAACTTCTCTTGTCTCTTCTCATCTGATGTTTTTCTCTTGCGGAAAATTTGGACCCGGAAACATGGGCATAGTAATACCAGCAACGCAATAATGCCTGTAAGTGAACACAAACCTATAATAAACATAGAAAAACGTTTAGTTAGTAACTTTTTCATAATTTAGGAAGGATCAAAAACAGTTATAGATACTAACCTCCGATAATAATGATCACAATAACTGCAGAACAATAAAATAAAATTTGTCAGCATAAAAAACATTAAGGAGCAATTAGAGAAGAACAATGGTTTTAGAGGGAGGATAAAAAGTCATTAGAAGAAGGTTACGCACTTATGACCATTATAGAAATACCTCCTGCATAATTAAATGGCATACAAAAGAAAGTCAGTTTGAGCTGGACGCTGGAGACAGAACTCTGAATACTAAAACAAAATTAAAAAAAAAAAAAAAATCTTGAAACTAAAGGAAGGTTTTGTAATTAAATGATCTGATAAAAAAAAAGGTGGTTCACAAGACCATGAATGAAAGACAACTTTACCGTCGTGTATCTGGCATGTACTAGTAGCGTGCTGCCCATCTTGGCAATAACAAATGAAACCGCTTGAGGTCTGATTATATCCACAGACACCCCCAGAGATAAGGCACCGCTTACAATCCGAGTTTAAATCAAGATTGAAACCCTCTTCAAGTGCCTTCTTCAGATTTTCTTGACTCGGACTTGTCTGCAGCGTCTCCAAAGCTGATCCAGATGCAGGAACACTGACATTTCTTTTACACATTTCCCTGAAGTTCTTTAAAAGACCTCTAATCTCGTGAAGTGAAGGGGACGAGAGGTTTTTTGTCACGTAGTAATTTCTTATAATGCCATTCACAGAATCATCAAGCTCTCCGATATAATGACTATAAGACCTAACTGGTGAGAAGTTTGGACAGTCATAATAGAGTGTAAGGAGATGGGTGTTAGGGGAGAAGTAAACAACGTTTTCGTTGAACTGTACATTTAGTGGGTTTCTAGGGAAAAGTTCGTCAATGTAATCTGATCTGATGAGCGTGATCTCGTAATAGCTACTATCTTTTATTCTGAACTTTACCGTGGAGATGTTCATCGCTGCAAAACCTCCGCTACAGTTGAGCTTGAAGTCAGGGTGGCCACATGCTTCTCTAGTAGGTGTCCAGAAAGGATAACGGAGATAGGCGTGATCGCCACAGCCAAACCTACTACTGCAGAGTCTATACAGCTCATCATCTGAGAAGAAAAATAAGATGATTGATTAATAAAAAAAAAAGGGCATCCATATGATTATTTAGGACAAAAAAATATTCTTATGAGACAGAAACTGATTGATTATTAATTCATTATTGTTTCTTTTGAGATCAGGAAAATGATGATTGATTAGGTTGAACATTTTTTGAATGAAAATTACTGGTGACTTACCACTTGACACACCAGGAAAATGGCTGAATGAAGAGAAGAAGAAAAACAATGTCAGAAAAAAGCTGAAGGGATAGTTCATTCTTGAAAAGTGAGAGTATTATTTCTGTTTTTGGTTGCTGTTTAAGAGAGAGCAGAATAAATAATAAGTGGTTTAAACCAGAGAAACCAAAATACGAAACGGAAGTGCTTTTTCTATTCGCATTGCTTTTATTAATTGGCGCTAGGCGAGTCGTCTCGGTGTATATTTTTTTTCTTTTCAAAAAAGAAACAAAAAAACAAAATTGAAACAGAGAAATACTTCATTTGGTGTTTCATCATTTTTTGAGTTGGACACTGATTAATATGAGTAATACGTTGCTGACGGAGAAAAATAACAAATGAGTGGTATTGGTCATTCTGAACTTCATTTTCTAGAAAAATCATGAAATGAAATATTTAATGGGAGTAGTAACTCCAACAATGATACCAAATTTGGTGTTAAAATTACTGGCGTAATTTTTTCTCAGGTCATAAAAACAAGTGCCATGTCATCAAACAATCAAACGAATGAACCATGACAGCATTAAACTATACACAATCAGATTAATTTTTATAGATCTTGTTAAAACATAAACCAAAACATACCATTAATTACAGAACCATGTGTTTGAATTGCTAACAAATTATACAAATATGTAGGCAACATTCTTATTGTCAAGTATATATCTCATTCTCATATGTATCAAAAAAAATATTTCAAGAAACCAAAATTGTTTTAATATGTAGCATAATCTCACATTCTGAACAAATTTGAGAGTTAACCGAGTTATACCAAACTAAACGAATCATAATATATTCACATATCATATCGGGTTAAACTATGATGCATGGTACAAATTAATAAATAACAACCTAGTGAAATTTTCATGCTATCAATCATTCGCAGTAACGTATACAGGTAAAACACAATGCATATGCATATATATATATATTATTAACGACTATCAGTTTACCTTAATATAGCCTATCTCATCTAGTGGAGTCCACCACTTCACATATGCTATCATTGATTCAACACATGCATAAAATAACTCCAAAACATGTTTCGTAGTAAAAGAACATTAAGCATTGAAACTAAATCAATTAATCACCAAACCTAAGAGTTATTTGCATGTGTCGATTCTTATATATCATGGGTCTATCTCCGTGAACCAATAAAGCAAATATGCAGACAAGCAATTCAGGCCAAAGAAAAGTAATAACATATATATATATATATATATATATATTCCAAAGACAACATAGGTTTAATGGACCTAATGGACATCCACATAATTGATAATAGGATTAAGTATTAATTGTACTTCAGTTTTAATAGATTAGATAATATAACTATATAATACAACATATGTTACGTTTTTAGATTGACATTCGGCACGGCCCATTTAACTTACGTGCCGACCATTGTTGGCAGAGCATTCCGGTTTACCTCCAAACTCAGCCTAAGTACATTAAAGTTATATAACAAACAAATAAAGCCACTTCAAAAACCCTATAAATACTCCTATTGAAAGCTCATCAATCCAACCAAACACATCACACAATGTTAGTAGCAACAATGATCAAACCTATTCTCCTACTTCTCTTATCCTCCCTTCTCCCATCAATCCTCTCCGTTGATCCCCTACTTTCATCACCGGACGGCTCAGATTTCATCCGTACGAGTTGCACCACCACACTTTACCCCGACCTATGCTTCTCCACCCTCTCCAACTTCACCAACTCCATCCACAACGACTCAAACCGCCTCGCACGCGTAGCCATCTCTCTCACGCGCTCCAAAACTCTCCACCTTGTCTCCTACCTCCAAAACGCTTACGGCAACGGCGTTGACCATGGTTGTGATGCCCCAACCGCTGCTATCTTAAAGGACTGTTCTAAGAATCTTGAGGATGCTGTCGACAAGATGAGGGGCTCGATGAAACAGATGAAGGAGCTTGTTTCAACGGGCTCGGTCCAGACCTTTTGGTTCAAGATGAGTAACGTCAAGACTTGGCTCAGCGCAGCTCTCACTAACCAGTATACTTGTACGAACGGGTTTGAGGACTTCCACAAGGATGGTTTCATCAAAGATGACGTGTCCTCACGAGTGGACGATGTTAAGAAGCTGACTAGCATTGCGCTTGCTTTAGTCAATAGATATGCCGACAAGGCAATGCCTTAATCATTCATCCATTAAGTCTTTCTTTTTCTTGAAAAATGTTTAAACAGTATATGTATCATTATTTGTTGTCTAATACTATATGCTCTGCAGGGAGTGTATATGAGTTTCCCTTAGTTGTATAATATCTTTTGTGTCGAAAATATCATTTACATGGAAATAATAAAGAACGAGTTTGTGAAAAGAATCAATTGATCTTTGCATTTTTTTCTTTTTTAGGATTTGGATTAATTATATCAAATATACATAAGCTCGATAAAATAATTTGATAAAATAGATGAATGAGTTATATGTTTGGCATCTATAAACAATATTCTTGATTTGTTGATTCATAATTGATAATTTGACGCTTGCATGTGCTGTAACTCCACTAGGACCACTACTACCTGTGATTAAGACTTTATGATAATACTTGTTTCATATGTATTTGTGAATCTTGCATTCGGTTGTCTTATATATAACTAGCTCAATTACGGCTCTCAAGTTTCAAAAAGTTAAATACTTCAACGAACATGAAAGCGTAACCAAGAAAAACATACACCAAATTGATTACAAGTTCAAGAACCTTGAGTTTGAATCTGTTTTTCAAAAAAAAAGCCAAAGTTATCATTTCTAAGGCACATATGCCATTTTTTCATTAACCAGAAAAAATAATTCACAGTCTCTCCAAAATATATGCATTCAAGATTAATAAGTTTTTTTACACATAGTGTTTGGTATACCTACATATATATGCTCATTCATGTCAGTTTTCCATAAAGCTAGAAATTAAGATATATTATTCACTTATTGATTGTCGTAAAATATAAGAAATGAAACACATACCGAATATCCTGAAGATGATAGAACTCGTGTTTAGATTCTAATATTATTACGAATGGAAAAAAACATAAACATATTCAATCACTGGACTCATGGTTCTCAATACATAATATATTATACATAAAATAATAAAACAGTAGAAATTTGTTTTTTTTTCAAGATACCATATAGTATAATCTTTCGGTTGACGCGCTATCACTATCCAAATATAATTGGAAGATGATAAAACGAGGGAAGTACAATCAATAATACAATATCTTTAGAAATTTGGTATTGTTTTAGTGATCATATGATTTCTACATATACTTTTTGTCTATAGTTGATGTCTAAGGATTATGAGTCAACTCCTACAGCGAATATACGGTACCAACTCTACATTAGTATTATACATTTTTGTTTTCTATTTCTTTTTTCTTTAGGACTCCGTAAATATTTAATTGTAATTTCACCACAGTTGCAAAGTAAACGTACAAAATATCTGGAATTTATATCACATGCATATTTTACACTAACTCTAAACATTAATAAATGTTGAAGCAAGAGAAATATTCAGATAATAGATAACTACAGCCTAACCCATCAACTATATATATGTACACTAGAATTTGATGGTTAGCTAAACTCATTGGTCTTTGTTGAGACAAAAGCCTAGTAAAAGACAAATGATATGTAAAAAGAAAAAAAAATGAAAAATGCCTAAACTAGGACGAAGCTGTTTGGATTGTCTTTTAGATTTAAAAACCAAAAAAGAACCCGTGAACACATATTTTCTCATTTTTTACAAGACTTTATACATTACAAACATGCCTCAAGTGCTCCTGTTTCACTTTTTTTTTGGATTTGCACAAATGTAATATAACAAATGAATGAAATTTTGTTTCTCATATGGAAACCACCACCACTTAGATAGCAAGATTTTATCTACTTTAAAAACTCATTATTTTCTCATTTTTACAAGACTTTATACATTACAAACATGCCCCAAGTGCTCCTGTTTCACTTTTTTTTTTTGTGGATTTGCACAAATGTAAATACAACAAATGAATGAAATTTTGTTTCTTATATGGAAATCACCACCACTAAGCCATGTCCTAAACACTACACAACAGCCAAAAAATAATACTATTTACAATCAACATGTAACAAGATTTTATCTACTTTTAAAAACTCATAGGTCGTTTCCCGTGAGGGTCTGAGCTAGAGCTCGCACCACCTACACTTCTAGTGCCATGATTCCTAATCGGAGTCCTAGAAGAAGCTGGAGTAACTCCACCACTTCCTGTGTTGCTTCCAGTGTTTGTCCTCAAGTTCGAACCAAACGAACCTGCGTTCGATCCAGTGGTCGATGATGATGTTCCAACAGAGGAGGATGTGACCCAAGGACCATGCGTTCTCCGGCGGTATCTAGACCCGGGGACACCAGGACGCTCTGGCTCTTCCAGATGTCCTGGTTTTCTCGTGAGAAGCATAGCTACTCGTCTCATCGCTGGCCTCTGGTGAGGATCTCCTTGGACACAGAGCAGGCCTATCTGAACGCAGAGTCTAACTTGTTCCGGATCAGCTGAGGCTGCTATCTCCTGGTCTAGTATCTCCATGGTTCTGCCTTTCTTGTATAACTTATATGCCTGTGTCACAATCAAGAAGTCGTTAACATTGAAACAACCCAAGGAACAATGGAACATGAGAACTACTTCCTCTGTTTCAAAATGTTTACATATTATAGAATTTCTTTTTTTTTTTGTTTCAAACCAATTCATTTTTTACATTTTCAATACATCAATTAATGGTTATTTGTAATTTTTAAAATATTTATTAAAATTCTATTGGTTAAAGGGTATATGAAATAGTTAGTTACAAAAAATAATGTATTGGTAATCAAAATTTCACAAATTTTCTTAATATATGTGAAAATCTTAAAACGATGAACATTTTGATACAAAGGGAAGGGAGTATATTGTTACCCATTCAAGAAGAGTCTGGTCAGGGTGTCTCATACTAAAACTAGAGTTCTTCTGGCCGCTAATGAGCTCTAAAACCACAACTCCAAAGCTGAACACGTCTGCTTTCACCGACAGTACACCGTGCATTACATATTCCGGCGCCATATAACCACTACACGTAAGAGAAAGATTAAAGCAGTGAACAAACATTAAACACCATAACACAAAAGGACTTTTAAGTGATAGAGATCATACTTGGTTCCTGCGACGCGGGTGTTGACGTGTGTTGCATCTTCCTGAAAGAGTCTGGCCATCCCAAAATCTGCAATTTTAGGAACCCATTTCTCATCAAGGAGAATGTTGCCAGCCTTGATGTCTCTGTGGATGATGCAGTTTGGTGCGTCTTCATGGAGATAGAGAAGTCCTCTAGCAATGCCTGTTATGATCTCAAACCTCTGCTTCCAGTTTAACTCTGATCTTCTATTGGATTCTGCATCCAAATAGAGAAATCAATATGTAGAAACCAATCTCTGACACTTAAAGCTAGATCAAAGCATAAAACATAAGATAAAGAACAAATATGCCTCGGATTTTAAACCGAACCCGCCAAACCTAACCAAAAATTTGGTTAGAAATCCGGTTAGGTTTTCTATAAAAGTTCGATTTTCGGTTTGGTTCGGCAATCGGTTACTTCAGTTTTCTTCTTTAAAAAATATTATACCCAAACCATACAAAAAAAACGGAACCAACTAACCAAATTTCGAACCGAACTAACCGAATTTACCCGAGATTTTATCAAAATCTAACCAAAATTATAAACTTCAGTAAAATTTCCAAATACCAAACCGAACTTTATTTTATTTTGGGTTAATTCCGTAAGATTTATGTTGAACCGGACAACTAAAATTGAATAACCCGAACTAACCAAAAATCGAATAACCCGCAAGCCTAAGAACAAAGGTGGTAACAGAAACAGTGAAAAGAAAACTTACTGAAGAGGACCTTGTCAAGGCTCTCATTAGCAACATACTCATAGACCAAAAGCTTATCATCTCCGTGTGTGCAATAACCCCAGAGATTAACAACATTACGATGCTGGACTTTAGCTAACAACTTAGCCTCGTTGACAAACTCGTTCTTCCCTTGCCTTGACGCCTGAGATAGTTTCTTCACCGCTACGTCTCTCCCGTCAGGTAACTTTCCCTATTATTACACAAACCATTCAAATCTCATAAACTCAAACATAACAAAGGACGTGTAAGAGTATGTCTTTTACCTTGAAGACGGGTCCGAATCCACCTTCGCCGAGTTTGTGGGTTTGGTTGAAATTTTTGGTAGCTGAGACTAAGACTTGAAAGGAGAAAACTTTTTGCTCCAAAGCTGCGATTTTCTCGATATCGTCTTCAAGACCTAAATGGGTCAAATAAAGAAGTTGGTCAAATTACAAACCCTAATCTAAACCCAAAAAGGAAAGTTTGAGAATTTTACCAGAATTGGCGCTTCGTTTGAAAGGTTTGATGATATTTTGAAAGAAATTCATGGGCTTGGTCATGCCCATCCCATGGAAAGCAATAGAAAGTTTAAGAATTTAGAATCGAATTTTGGGAAGTGGGTTTCTCAGGGGATTTCGATTGGGTTTCGCCGTGTGTAGTATCAGAAACTCAGATTGTGATTTAGGAGGGTGGTTGAGGGAAGAAGAAGAAAGGTAAGAGAAGTAAAGAGGTTTGAAAAATCTTATATGGATTAATAAAAGTCAAAGTCTTACTTCCACTTTTATTCATATCTTTTTACTCCCACCGTTTTTGTTTTAAAACTTTTAACACACTTTTTACTCCTGCCGTTTTTGTTATAAAGTTTTTACACATATTAAACAAATCTTAATTTTTTAGTCCTATATTTTTCTTTTGTGAATAACTAATTCGTAATTTTTTGACCTACCAAATTTACTAAACACAACAATATTAAAATTTATAATTTACAAAATAAAATTACATTAATTTTTTTTTAAAAAAAAAAACAGAGAACATTTTAAAACGAAGGTGTATTAATCTAGAAGGATTGGGCTGAATGCACCAGAAAAAAAACGTGGTGCAACTAGCTATATATTATCCCATTGTTAACCGAAAGTTCCAATATTTGGTGTATCTAACTTTATTTAATGCTGAGGATAAATTATGTATAGTATTATAAGCATGGTTCAAAATTTTAGGAGATAATGTACATAAAATGTCGATTTAAACGATCAATGCATCATCTAGTAACTAGAATTAATATGGTTGCTAGTTAGGATTTGTGATAGGGGCATTTGTATAGGTATCAAAAATAAGTTTAGTTAGTACTTCGAATAAATTTTAACCTTCATATATTTGTTATTTTGTTCTCTCTCCATTTTTTCTTTTTGACTATTTTCAATTCAATTTCTCAATAGTTGGTTTCTTTTGACTCGCAAACCAATTGTAGTAAATAATTGATGTGTTAGAAGAAGAGACGTGCAGCCGTTTGAGAACGTGAGTGACAAGCTTTCTTTTGAATGGTTGGAACAGTGGTTAGTTAGAACAATTAGTGGGTTAAGATAAGAATAAATGAAAAAGTGATAGCTATATTTATCTCGGTCTTTAACTAATGACGTAATTAATACATAATCGCAGAGTATATATAGTTATAGTAGGGTTTAGCAAAGTGACATATATCTGCATTTATAAAGCCACTAGCGTTAATCAAAGCTCCATAAAAACCAGGGTTGCTGCATACCTCAATTCATGCACTCATTTTGTTTTTCTTTTTTTAAATAACTTAACCTTAAATCTCATGAAAAACCTTGTATGACATCATTGATGATGACGCGAAAAAGGTAGAATTTGAAGACCAGTTGGTATAAAATACTCACCCAAGACGCGTTTCAATTGAGTTTATTCAACTAGTCTAGATGGTTTTAAGTTGTGGTTATTTCCATTATGTTGTTTTATTCTAACGTTCTAAGTATTATTTCTTTTGTGTGTGTTTCGACGCAAATGCTTATTTGTAAAGTATGTGATTCAACAGAAAAGAAGAGTAACCTTCAAGTAACACTGACCAAATGTAGTGTTATTCTTAATTAATGGTCATTTCCTCACGTGAACAATGTATATGTCTTGTCTCTTGACTTCTCTAGCTGTCTGAATTTCGCGTTAGAGTTTATGTGTTTTTGTGTCCGTTAATCATGCCGTACACCTGTTGGGACTTGGGTCAAGTCAAACTAATTGATGATTATGTACACCCTTGTCTCTCTAAATCAGAAATCCAATAGAAATATTTGACCTGATTAGGTTTCTGAATATATTTTGGGGTAAAAATATAGAACAATATGCTTAAATTAATACAACAAAACATTATTGTTTTGTTAGCCGTTTTAACATCCCTGTAAGACTTGAGATTTAAAAGTCTGTGTCTCTCCTTGGAAGAACATAAAGGGACAGTAATGTATAGTAAAAAATGATTTTTTGCACAAGCCTTTTATGCTGTTGAAGATAACAGTACTAATCTAGCTTCTTGCATGTTTTAGTCTCAGTCTCTGCATAACCAACATATCACACACATTCATTAAGGACTATCTTTATGTAATTAATGAGAATTGAGCATAGCTTGTAAGCAAGCATTACCTTGACATCACAAAGAAAAGAAACAAAAAGACTAATTATTCTATAGAAAAATCATTATCCATGATCCACTACTACTATATGCCAAAACAAAACGTGGGACCCTCTAATGATACGTGGAATTTATGGTATTCAAAAGAAAAATAATCCAAGGCTGCTTGAAGCTAAATACTCTCTCTGCCACTAGAACCAATCTCTAGAGATAAGGAAAAAAAGAAAACTTCACAAGACAGAACACAGAGAGAGAGAGAGAGATGAGCCGTTGCTGCTCCCTTGGGCTCTGTGCCCCCAATGCTTTGTCATCTCTTTCTTTAAGGCCTCGCAGCGTCAAAGCTCCTCTCTATATTACATCTTACACCAAACCCATCTCTAACGCAGATTCTCTTCTTCATGTAAGGTTTCTTAAAACTAACTTGTGATGACTGATGATTAGAGCCATCTCTGTTTCTTGGTATTGACTTTTACTGTTGACTATAGAATGTTGCCAAGATGAGAGCAAAGGCTGGTGACTTCTTTGGAGCAAAAAAGACAATCTTGGCAGCTCAGCTAGGGACAGTTCTTGCCACGGTAAAAGAACATATGACACCTCATCTACCAGTAAATGGTAGTAATCTGAACATCATTAGTTTTTTTTTTTTACAGATTGATCATCCGGCGTTGGCAATAACTGGAGTCAACCACCAGCAGGAACTGAGCAGCGTGGTGTTCGATATCGCTATCATATCGGTTTGGTACTTCCTAGTAATGCCAGTAAGTTTGCAACACACACCATTTTAGATGATGATGATTCATGTTTATGATATTACTTAATACAAAATGGTGTGTTATTAGCCAATCATCATGAACTGGCTGAGAGTAAGATGGTACAGAAGAAAGTTCTTTGAGATGTATTTACAATTCATGTGCGTCTTCATGTTCTTCCCCGGGTAAGTAGCATCCATACACACCACATTGATGCTTGCTCTCTCTCTCTCTCTCTCTCTCTCTCTGGTTCTTATCACAGTTATAAAAAAAAACACTGCAGGCTACTACTATGGGCACCATTTCTCAACTTCAGAAAGTTCCCAAGAGACCCATCAATGAAGTATCCTTGGGACAAACCAAAAGACCCTTCTTCAATCAAGAACGGTTACCTCAAGTACCCATTTGCACAGCCAGAAGATTATGACTACTAAAAATTTGTTATGTATCTTGTGACTATATATACTTAAGGCTCTTCAATATTAATCATATGACTATCAAACTCAAAACATATAATAATAAACAGAAATAACTTTATTCTCATTGTCAAATACTTTTTCAAAACTTTGTATCTTAAGGAGTAAAACTTTTTAAGTAAAATTGTCTACACTGACGATAACTTAATCGTCCTCAGATTTGGTTTTGTCTCTCTTTCTCTCTTTACTTCTTCAAAGCTGTGATGATTGGATTATAGTATTGCTCCAGCTTCAACGAGTCCACCATGTTCTTCAGCTCGGTTGTAACCTCAGGGTTGGAAGATAGAACAGCTGCTGCAGCAGCTAGAACCATAACAGCAATGGCTGTTCCTTTAAAGCAGCTAATTCCACTGGAGAGTCTCCCTGATATCACTTTGCATGACTTGTCAGCTTCTTTGTAAAGAGAACCGTTGCCCTTTCCTTCAGTGATGGCTTCCTCGTTCTAGAAAATATAACATGTAAGGTCACAAGCCTTTTAGTTAGTGTAATAGAGTAAGAGAGGAGTTACCTTTAGCCTGAAGCTCTTCATAGTTCGGTTGAGAGTGGCGGTATCACTCGGTGATAGCTTGACAGAATGGTCCTTCCATTCATCTACAAGTCTTTTGAGAACAGCAACACTAGCTTCGAGATTGTCTTTGTAGAGATTGTCCCAGTGCTTGCAGCAGTCCACGTTTTGTGTCACGGCCCATATAGCGATTGATGCAGCTTCCTTGGCTAAGACAGGGTTTCCTGTAACAAAGAAAACACATTACAATTGGGAGAAGAGAGTCAAGGCTTTGTTTGTTACTAATACCTTCTCCAGCTAACTTCAGAGAGAATGTGAATATCTGTTGAGTGACTTGTCTCATTGCCTTGCTTCCTGGTGCACCGGCAAGAGCCACTTCCTTCAGCAAGGGATACACAGCCTCAAACCTCTCTGTAGCCTGTGTGTGAATCAGATTCAGTGAACACGTCAAGCTAAAATTCAGTTACTTTACTACTTACCTTCACTCTTGCGGATGAAGCAGGGAATGTAACCCGGACCAAGATCTCAAACATGGGAGGTGGAATCAATCTCTCTCCCTTCCTTACAGCTCCGTTTACAAGTATGGTCTTAGCCTTTGGATTAGACAATATCCTGATACAAAAAAATTACATAAACAAGATTAGATGATTTGTTACGTATAAGTAAACGGAGATCACAATAAAGACTTTTGACTCACTTCTCAACCAGCTGCAAGATGAGATCTCTTGACTGAGGGTTACAGTTCTTGTTACCTACTACAGGTAACAAGTTGTGTGCCCATGCCAACAAGCCTACGGATATATCACCTTGAGAGGCCTGTCCACATTCCACATTTTACACTTTTGCTACTAATTAACATAAGGAAACAAACAAAGACACAAACCTGAGCCATCATCCAGACAATAACCGGAAGCTTGTCCTGTCCTTGATACTTAGCATTCTCTTTCAGAGTTGGCAATACATTAGTCAAAGCATCAGGTTTTCTACGTAACACCATTGCTAATGCAACAAATATTGCCACCTAAATAACATA
>JABAYD010005679.1:0-11676 GCA_014822095.1 Diplotaxis tenuifolia | reverse complement strand
TTGAACTGATGTTTTGCGTTTTTTTGTTGTCTGAAGATAATGGATGCAAAAGGAGAGAACTCATTAGCATTGTTTCTAGCCAAGTTCCGTGAGAGCATGTGGATCAGACGAGGTAACTCTTGGTACTTCTCTCAGTGCTGTGTCTCTATATTTGACATATGTCATGGTTTGGGGTGTGGATGGAGGAGTTTGAAATAGTGTTTTTTTTTTTAATTTTCATTATACTTTTTGTTGCAGATTCAAGATATGAATCTCTGTGATGAATCACCTCCTTCTGGTCTATCATCCATTTTGATTGTTAAACGTATGGAAAGTCCCTAGCCTTTTTGATTGGTTTTGTTTGTATTAATCTGTGTGTTTGCTTCTCAGAATCTCCTGATATAGGCAATTGGTTTTCCAGCTATGCTTATGAATCACCGCCCATCCTGGATACAAATCATGCTCATTACTTTTCGGTTGGTGGAGAAGAAAGTGAATGTGTAAAGGAGACGCAAGCAGAAGAAGAGAGTAAAGGAAAAGATGTTTGTCATAGTTTGTTTGAGCAAGAACTCGTCTCTTCTGCAAAGGTAACTGACTTTTTACTTCCTATACCATAAGTGTTGCTTCAGTTAGTTGACTTATCTTTATATGAATCTTCATTTCTCTTAGCCATCTGATGCTTCTTTCATTATTTGCTCACGAATTAATAGTCCCCTTGCAGGTTACAGATTTCTCTCAGTCTCAGTCTCTTCTTTCAGGTTAGTAAAACCTCTTACTTGTACATAAACTGCTACCGTGTCTCCTTTCCTAAAATGTGTTATTCTTTTATCAGAGCCTCCTGATGTTGGAAACTGGTTTTCAAGCTATGTGTATGAATCTCCTCACCTTTCAGACACTCATGAACTTGAATTCTCTTCTTCTGAGAAAGAGTTAAACATTGAGGAGAATGACACTTAGGAAGAAAATAGCTGTGGAGTTTTTCGAAAAACTAAGAGCAAGCAAGAGACTATTCTCCTGCCTGGTTAAAATCAAATGACTGCATCTCTGCAAGTACAACGGTAAGATATCTTCTTGCAAAGAAAGAGACTTGTGTGGATCACTTATCATGTTCTCATTTGACATTTCTCGGTTTGTACATGTTAGGCCAAGGAGGTCTCTGCAGATTCAAACCATACAGCAGGATAGTTCAGCTAAGACTGTAATGATCACAAGTCTGGTTCCTGGAGTTTTCTGTGCAGGTGCAGATCTCAAGGTAGATTTGCCCACTCACTTATTTCTTCTGGAATGTTCGTATTCAATAGGTTACCAATGCTTGAAATAAATTGTATATTTTTTCTTATTTATTTTCATGTCAGAAACATAGAACTATGAGCCCATCTCAGGTTCACACATATGTCAACTTCTTGCGCTACATATTCTCCTTCATAGAGGTATTAATCCCTATACAAAAACTGAAAAGTTATTAGTCGTCATACTTATGAAAGAGAAGAGGAATGTATAATGATCTGAAACTATTAGCTTCGTGTGTTACTTCTATGTAACTTCTCTTGGATTTGGCTCTTCTCATGCTATATTGACTGACTTAGAATACTTGTGTATTCTAGGCATTGAGTATCCCAACTATAGCTGCAATAGAAGGTGTCGCACTAGGAGGTGGACTCGAAATGGCTCTATCCTGTGGACTCGAAATGGCTCTATCCTGTGATCTTCGAATCTGTGGTATTCTATTTTTGTATCTAATCATTTTTCTTATTAGAGTGTCTGGATTGAGATGTGTCATGGTTATTTAATATTCTGAATACTTCAGGTGAAAATGCAGGATTTGGTTTGCGTGAAACAGGACTCGCTGTAATCCCTGGGTATATATCATAAGCTCCATCCATGACTCCACATTTTATCATAATCTTCTGATGATGATTTCTCAGGGCTGGTGGGACGATCAGTGTCAAAGGAACTTATATTTACAGGTCGAAAGACTGATGCAAGAGAAGCTGCAAAGAAGAAGTAGATAAAGAAACGGATAAGGAGAAGAGTGGACAGCAGAGAATAGAGATGTCTGAGACTCCAAGGGTCCCATTAACACATTCAAAAACTAAACGTACATAATGTTTTTGTTTTTGTTTTTTTCTTATTCTTTTCTCTTTAGTATATGAGTTTTTCCTGTTCTTGCGATTAAGGTTCTTTGTCTACTGTAAGTGTATTGATGGAATGATGGAATCTTTCAGTGATAAATAATCATGAGCAGTTCATCTCTATGTCTGTTAGTTAGATTGACTTACCATTCAATAATCCTGTAAACTTTTTTTAGCCAACTTGTGTTTTATGGTATGATTTCACGGCCATTGATTGAAGCTGTTGAATATTATTCCATGAAAGCCTTGACTTGACGATGGGTTTCATGGATAATGATGGTTTAAGCCATGCCCTTATTTGACTCCCAAGACCGGATACATAGCTCTTCTGAGTGGGTCAAATTCAAATACAATGAGTGCTTAGGGATAATAGTAATACACTTAAATGAATAATTAGGAGTTAATTGTGATTACTACTTGACAGAAACTGATGGAGAGGGATTTGGAACTATGAAGAAGAAGTAGAAGAATCACAATTCTCTAGAAATCAGGTCTTATATTAACCATAGAACCATGTGATAGTGACAAGGCTGGTTCTCTTGCGCCCTTCATAAACAGTGTAAAACAAGATAAGATCGATCATGAGTATACAACGAAGTGATTTATTGCACACAGACATATACCGACAACATCATCGTCTACAATCTTATAGGTATCGCTGAATGATTCACATTTTCATATACAGAACTGCAGGTTACTTCATATTAAAATCGATCATTTAAAACTACTTTTTTGGTTGAGTTTACATGAAGATAAATTTGATCTAATGACACGCAATATTGTTTTTAATTAAACAAATGCACATAACTTAGAGCAAGAGAATTTCCAATGGTATTATATTTTCCTCCAAACACTATATATAGAGTAAAGTGTCTATTATGATGCTATATATCTTGCACCAAATATAGAGATCTGAACAATAATAAGTCTAATATAGAGTAACACTGTTCATTTTCTCTATTTTTAGAGTGATTTTTTTTAATAAAAAATAACCTTCATGTTTATATATTTTCATTTGCAAAAAAAATAATACTATCAAATTTATTTGTATTTTTTTTCTTAAGAAAATTCAAACAATTTCGATGATTTTTTTAAAATTGATAATTTATTCTCAACCAAGTTAATCAAGCATAATATCAATGGGTTAGACAAAAATCCAAAACTTAAATAAATACAACATTAATTAAAAAATTAAGAATTAAGTATAGGTAAATTAAACTATAAATTTAAAGCAAAAGGGCAAAAAACCAATTTGTTTTTTTTTTAAATAAAGAGGCTGATTTCAGCTAACTAACTTGAAGTGGAAAAGTATGTGAAATACGTTCTAATCATGAAAATGAGCGGGAGCTAAAACTCTATATATTCCCTTATAGCCAGCTTGAACTAAGAGAAATATATATTTTTCTAGCCTATTGATATTATGCTTGCTTAACTTGATTGAGAATAAATTATCAGTTTTAAAAATTATCAAAATTATTTGAATTTTCTTAAGGAAAACGATACAAATATATTTGATCGAATATTGTTATGTTTTTGATATTTTATTTGAATTAGTTTTTCGAATGGAAACAAAAGTATTTAACATAATTGCATGATTAGTTTTGCCACTTCCTTAACACATAAAACAAATTTATATACATTTTTATAAGCAATGAATCAATAACCAGTAGTTATACATAAATTTAGCCATATTTCCTAAAACTCAAATAAGCGGAGGAATAACTGAATTTTAACTTAGATTTAATAAAAAAGTATTTAACATGCTTACCGGCTTATATGTGTTTATGACATTGAACAAAATTGTAGTTATCAAAAGCCCTACGAATTTGTCTAATAGTATAGTGTAATTAGTCTAAAGGTACAATATATATATATATATATATATATATATATATATATTTAAATATCAAATATAAAATAATCTAAATTAAATTAAAATATATGGCAAAAAACACAATTTAATATGTAAGCATGTTATATAGATATTTTGGGACCTAAGGCAAGCCTGAGGATGGTAGCTTAAATAAGGATGTCGTCAGGGAGATTTCATTTTATTACAAACAGGTAGATTTTCTTCTCAATGCATTATCAGGGTTTTGTGAGATGATAGGTAACTCTTGAGTTGGTTGTTGATCTTTTTAGGTCCAACATTTTAAAAGTTGAAAATTTTATCAACAATTTTATTTTTCATGTGTACTTTTAGAAAGATTAGTTTTATTGCTAGAACTTAAAAAAAATGTTAGCCACTAATTAAATAATACAAATCTAGAAGATAGAAGATATAGGGAATGAATAGTTAACAAATCAAAATTTAAAATGATTTTGAGTTTAAAGCAGATTTATTTCTGCTGTAAAAATATTTTGAATAATGTAATATGTGCGCTTTTACATATTGCTTACGTCTTACATTTGAATAATTTAATTTTCATTTTAATAATTTGATTTCTCATTGTTTACTTCTGTATTTATTTGACATGTTTACTTCTGTATTTATTTTATAAGTTTCTAACTTATTTCAAAAATATTTATTTTGAATTCACTGAATATTATAAATAAATAAAATATATTTTCATAATTAATTCAAAATTTCTACTCTAAAAAAATATATTGTTTTTTAAACTTACTTAAATTAATTTTATGTTCACAGTTATTAATATGTTTCATAGGATTTAAATGTGGTTTTAGAAGATAATGCTTCTTGTGTTTTTCAAATATCTTAAATCAATATCATTCAATTTATAAATAAATAGAATAAATAAACATTATTAATAACAACAAATATATACAATCTTAAATTTATATAATATCATTTTAAATTTAAATAAAGATCAATTCTTTTTATATACTTAATTTTGCAGATTTTGAAAATGATTATTTTCTACAAAAATTCTGAAGATAGAAAATATATAACTACAAATTAAAATATTACAGTAATTATTATTTAAGTTATTTATACCAAAAATAAAATGAGGCTTCTGTTAAAAAAATACCTAGAAATCTATAGTTTGTGATTTTTTTTTGTTAATTAGTAGTATTACTAATGAAATTTTTATTTGCATTAAATACGATGATTTTGTTAATAGTTATATTTTTCTAATTAATTTAACATTTTATTTCTTTTATTTTTAATTATAAATTTAATTATATAGATAATAAATAATATGATTAGAAATTTTGTTCAACAAACTAGCCGCGCGTAGCGCGGCCAAAAGATCTAGTTAATGTAAAAGTGAAATAGTGTATCATGATGTTCTAGTTTTAGCAATTTCCGTTCATATAATTAACCTTTTACTACATTTGAAAATACAAAAATCTCTACAAATTATTAAATTTTGTCGTTTCTAGTTTGGCCAAATTCAAAATTTTGACACAAATCGATAAACTAATAATATAATAATTTGCAGAGACTTTTATATAAATATATGGTACCAATAATATTATAAATTAATAATTACTTATAGACATATTTTATATAAACAAGAACCTATCATTATATTGTTTTTTATACTCTCAATGAAATTATCTTTATATTTTCTTAACATTTAATATATTTTTGATGAGATTTAGTAATATTTTATCTAAAACCAAATTTAAATTCTATGCAATATATATTATATACACCAAATAATATAATAAAATTAATATAAATGTCCTATTTCAAAAAATAGTAATTAATGTCTATACATTAAAATCAAATAGTTTTTTATCTTTGAAAAAATATATCTTAAAATTAGAAATCTAAATATATTTTTTTAATATCTTAATAAATTAATAAAATTTCAAAGTCCCAACATTATTAATTTATAGAGGTTTTATTGTACTTTTCTTACGAATGCTTATTAATTTATGTTTTATTGATTCAAAAATCAGCATAACTTATTAATTTATGTTTTATTGATTCAAAAATCAGCATAAATAAGTTATTATCTATGTTTTCAAATTTTTTAAATAAAATATTCAATTATTTATAAATGACAACATTTATAATTATAACTAGAACTTGACCTTCGCACCTGCGCGGATACTTGTTTTCATTTTTATATACATCTATATTATTAAAACAGTAACATGAACGATTGATATGTGTTTAGTCTACTAACTATAAAACTGGGGTTTTTTCTTGATAATAAACTATTATCAATCCTATTTCCACAAAATACCGAATCCACTTCTCTGAAAATAATTATATATGGTGACAGTTATGATTTAAAATAACTGTCCGTTGGAAGGTTAATTAAATTGACAGTTATGACCATCCAACTCATATTAACCCAAATATAGACTTAAACGTGAATAATTAACATACTTGCGTATATTTAAACACTAACATTACTCAAATTTATAAAAATAATCAACAAAAATGTACATGCCCTTGAGGGCAGGTTAAATTCTAGTAAATATTATTTATATATTATGAGTTAATGTTTTAGATACTTATCATTTTTATTTTTTTTTGAAAAACATAATAATCAAATAATTTACTAGCTGTAAAAATAGTCACCATACGCCTTACTAAACATATCGATATGTTTGAGTAATATGTTTTTACACGAATTTTAAATGTTTTAATCTTTTTAATAGTTTGATTAAATATGAGGCTATATAGCAAGATTTAGATACATTAGAAAGAGAATATTTGATTATAAATATTAAATATTGCTCTACAGGTAATTCAAAAATATTTAAATTTAATTATGATAAATTTATTGCTGAAAATAACCAATAGTAGCCGAGATGGTAAATATATATTTTTGAAAATTTTGAAATATATATAATTTTAGGTGAGATTTTGTTATATTAAAAAGAATATTCTGTTAGAAACATTTTATGTTATTCTTCATGTAACTTAAAGATATATTAATTTTAGCATATATATATTTTATTGTTCAAAATAATCAATGGTAATAGTAATGGTAAAACATATATTTCAGGAATATATTTATATTATTTAATATCAATTTTAAATTTAAATTTTGTTCAAATAACTAAAGGTAGCAATACCCAAGTTTAATATTGTTGAAACGATTTTAAATTTTTACATTCCTTAAAAATAGCTAAATCTTTTTAGGAAATATGTTGAAGACAAAAATTTACATAATCTTGATTTACAAAATGATTTAATATAATAGGAAAAGACAAAGATTCTTTAAAATAGGTTCATTTAGTTACTTCAATGGCATTGAGTTGTAAATATTATAGAAGTCTAAGGGATATTTTTATCGGGTACTTCTGTTTTAATAAAGTAGATTTATATTTCTACAAATATTTTTGCTTGATTTATATTTAATTACAAATTTTTACCTAAGTTTTAAAATTTTATAATATAAAATACATTTACAAGATAACGACATAATACATATGAATTATTTTTTTTTAAATATAATACATTAATATAAATTAATTTCAATTATATATAAAACTAGGTTTGGCCTGGGCTACGCCCGGGATTTTCTATAACTTTTTGTTATATTTTTTGTATTTATATGTGTGTGTGTGTGTGTGTTATAAAATATATAGGCAATTTTAAAATTATTTTTATTGTTTTGTCTAACAAATTGTTTAATAATTAAAACTTACAGTTTTAGGTGTTTAAAAAAACTTGCCATTCTTATAAATAAAGACTATGTATAACAGAATAAGCAAAATGAATAAATAATGAATTAAATCTTAGATATGGTCAGAATATTTTTTTATCTTTCTTATATATGTTTAATGTAAAATATAATTGTTAAAAATACACTAATTAAATTTTACTTTGGCTTTAGAATCAATAACTTCGTAATTTTACAGGGTCTTGGAACATTTATTTTTTGAAGTTTTTTCTTCGACCTGTCCTACATATATTTTCATTTATTTGTATCACCTATATTTTTAATATATATATATATATATATATATATATAATCAACTTTGAACAATGGTCATAATTTTATTTTCATAATATTGTTATTTTCTTGAACAAAACTGCTATTAACAAATTATGTATTATGGTTAAAATTCTATATTATATGATTCTTTGGATGTTATTGATAATTCATGATATGTAATTTGATATTTTCTTGTGGTTAGTCTGTTCTACGGGTAGGTGAATTTACACTAAAATTATTTTATATTAAACTATAAATGCAGTGTAACCATTAATAATCAGAAATTTAAGATGAACCAAACCGCATACAAATGTTTTCTAAAAAAAAAAATTTCAAAGACTAAAACCAAAAGAAGTAACAATGGATATAAATGAGAGAAGGATGAGTACCCCAATAGAAATTAAACAATGATGTCTTGACTTTTGTAAATTAAGTTGCTAGCTTGTTACACACTCTTGTTACTTTTTTTAATTACCTTGGCAGATTCTTTGCCTCGCAGGTGAGGTACTCAATGATTTATTAGTTTGCGTAGCATAAGCATAGCAGTATCAGCTTCGCATCTTAATCATGCACGCAACAGAGAGCTTGGCCAGATATTGGCATTGGCAAATACCAACAGAAAACTATAATGTATGCTTTTATCTTCTATATTTAACACTTGACATGTTTCCACTTTCCATCGTATTCACGCAACTGTACTTTTAAACTTGCAAGAATACGTAACTGGACTTTTAATGCTTATCAGGAACACAATCAGCAACAGGACACACAGCTCACAACGTGTTATGCTTACTATATGTATAGAAAGGCTAAAGTTAAAACTCCAGTAGCTGTCATCATTAGTAACTATGCATGTAACCCATGGAGTTCTAAAGAGTAAAGTACACATACATACGCATATGGTATATCATTTTCATATGATGTATGTAAGATACACATGGATCTATTCTTATTTACATATATATATTTTGTATAGAGTTATGTACATTTATTTTCAGGTTAAACACTCAAGTGAGAGCTTCCCACGAAGAGAAGACAAACCAATGTCTCACTTAATAGTGTTAAGACCCATCCTTCAAGGGCTTAAACGCAGCCAAAACAACGGCTACTTTGCACGCAAGAAACCCCAAAGTCTCCATTGGAATCTCTCTAGAGGACCGACAATCCTACGGCCAATGGGAGGCTTAAAGCAGGAATCTTGAGTCTTCCGCTGAGGATTTGATTGTAGTTTTCGGATAAGGAAGAAGATTATGTGGCTTGCATTTCATCTACTGTCTCTGTTGGAGCAGCAAGTAAAGAAATCCAACTGTTCCACCAAAGAAAAAAGCAATGACAGAATATTCACCTAGCAAGATGGAAGAGACAGAACTTCCGAGAAGGATGAGAACTGCATCAATGGAGTGAAGTTTGTTGCAGTAAAATGGACGGAGGGTTGGATATAAGAAGCTTGAGAGAAGTAAATAAAGGTAATGGTTTGAAGCTAATCTGGAGATTGCTTTCTGGTGATTCGTTGTGGGGCAAATGGATCAATGGAAATCTTCTTAAAGGGAAAATTTTTTGGGAGATCAATTCTACAACACAAACTGGTTCATGGATGTGGCGGAAAATGCTGAAACTAAAAGATGTGACTAAGCTGTTTTATAGAAGAGAGGTGGGTAATGGCAGGCACATTTCCTTCTGGTTTGATATATGGTCTGATGGGGGGGGGGGGCTTATTTGATCTGTTGGGTCCTCGGGGTATCATAGAGTTGGGTGTGAGAAGGAATGCGACTCTGGAGGATGCTGTTTTTGCTGTTCAAAAAAGAAGAAGAAGACATCGTTTGACTTTGTTAAATGATATTGAAGCTGAACTAAATGTTATTACTGGTAAGCTTATCGCTGTGAAGGAAGATGACAATCTTTGGAGAGGTAAATCTGGTTTCAAACAAACATTTTCTATGTATGAAACTTGGTTCTTGCTGAGAGAGAGTAAGCCGCCTTGTTTCTGGGCCAATGTTGTTTGGTTTGCTAATGGTACTCCAAAATATGCATTTATGGCTTGGCTTTCTATTCTTGATAGATTATCTACTCTAGACAGAATTGCTAAATGGAGTCAGGGTATTGACATAGTGTGTGTACTCTGTAAGAGTGTATCTGAATCTTGTAACCATCTGTTCTCTGAGTGTGTCTATTCGGCTCAGTTATGGGAGTCTATGGTTAAAGGGATTATGGGTCGTTATAAAAATGACTGGTCTACTATTGTTGAGCTAATCTCAGATGTGATAAGGGAGAAGAAGAGCCGATTCTGTCTGCGTTATGGTTTTCAGGTTGTATTATATGCAATCTGGAGATAGAGGAATAAAGTGAGACATGGTGAGAAGTTGATGCCACTATCAGTAATGAAGAAGCTTGTGGATAAAGGGATCTGTAACAAGATAACTTTGATGAGTAAGAGGGCTACTAAAGGCATGGAGAGGCTTATGCAATACTGTTTTTCTACTAGAATGTAAATAGGGTTTTGAGACTTAGAATCTAGTTTTCATTCTAGTATAAAGGGCTGCACTTGTTGTATAAAGGCTTTTTGAATAAATTTAACATTCATTAAAAAAAGAAGATGAGAACTGCATCATATAGATGCAGAGAGAGTTTCAAGTTTGCCTACTCTTTCATGCTTTGCTGCTGGAAACAACTGCACAGTCAAGATCCCGAGCTGAAGATGAAGAGATTTGATCTGAGTCAGCAAGTTCAATGATACGTGAAGCTCTGAGTTCCACCATTGACAGGTCAGTGCTCTGTCCAAGCAAGATCTCATCGACTTCAACATGGGATACTGACATATTCATGATTGCTAAGTTAATGGAAGTAGGTCAAACAAACTTCTAGCGAATTAAAACTAATGTTCACAGTAATGTTCTAAAATGTTCTAAAACATGATAGAAGGAATTGATCCCTGCAAATGAGAGAAATGACAACTCAAGTAGGTTCTGGAAACTTTTTTTTTTGACAAGTATGTGAATTTCATTAAGCAAATAATGACACTTCAGTTTCAAAGAAATCAAAACCTACTGTACCTAAGATGCTAATCAAAGCAAGAGCGTCTTAGGGAGCCACAAAAAAAGTATAAAAGACTCTCTAGGACAATGAAGGTTTAACCACAACACATAGAAGTGATTAAATTATTTAGGCTCCAACCCTATTGAAAACTTATGAAGCAGACAACTATTAGCTCAAACTTAACAGACAAAAAAAAGTTTTTAATTCATATATGATAGGCACAACTTACATTAATAGAGTTTTCACAGAGCCAAAATAGTCTGCTAGGTCCAACATATAAAGAAACAACTCCAAAGGTAAGACTCGTGCCGCCAGCCGGATGACAACAGCTAGTGGTAGTGGTAGTATTGTATCTCTAAACCGGAGCAAACCAATCCTGCACATATAGAGAGTGATATATCCTCCTAAAAACTTGAAACTTACTAAAATCCAATAGTCAAGTACAATTCTATAACACAAATGAGTTTTTTGCAATAAAAAGCTACTCTATGATAATATTTCAAGAGGATGAGAAGATAGATGTTACCATCTTGGAAAGAGGGTCACTTTTCCCATTTTGATTTGCAGGCAGAAGAATCATATTTTAGAGATAAGAGTCATTCTTCAACGATATTCCTCATTTCGTCTTTTCGTTTCACTGATTTGTTATTATCCATTATCTTTGA
>JABAYD010005668.1:0-16286 GCA_014822095.1 Diplotaxis tenuifolia | reverse complement strand
TAAAGCTTCAAAACAAAATTATTTTCTATAGTTTTTTTTAAAAAATATTAGTATAATTTTATCAATAAAATTTTATATTTATTATAAAAATGTGATTTAATTTTTTAATAATTATAAAATGTAAATATTATTAATTTATTATTTAATCATTACTGTATTTGGTAGTTAAACTAATAATAAGTATCCCGCAAATGCAACCATTTTTAACCACTATCCAAATCTCTTATTAACTCTTAAAACCGCAATCATTCGTATCCGCAAACGTCCGCAACCGTTGCGGTTACACCAATCAGACCCTTAATATGTATACACTGCTTCAAGCCCAGTTAAGTGGAGTATATAACTTAATTTCCTTAGGCTAATTAAACATTTCACTCCTAGTAGTAGGTTAGATTATTAGCTTTCTGTTACTCCCTTTTTACCCTCGTCACTTGCAGAAGAAGAGGTTGAAAAGATGGCTTATGCAGCAATGAAGCCAACGAAGGCAGGTTTGGAATTGGAAGAGCCACTCGAGCAAATGTCAAGAATGTCAAGAACCTTGAGAAAGGTGTGTTTTAGAATATTTTCCTTTCTGATTTTGATCATCTCTTAGGGTTTATAGTGTTTTAAGAATTTGGTAGATGAATCAAGTTAGCCAATGCGTAAAAAAGGTTGTAGATTTATTCGATTGATTACAAATGGATGATTAGGTTTAAAATGTGTTATTAGTGTGGGCTTATTTGGTACGTGGACAAGAGATCAAGAACAAATGGACCAGTGAGAATGCCCACCGAGGTTCTTAATTAGGATCACTACCCGTAAACTTGAATTATATAATTTGATGAGCATTCTTGTTAATATTTTTTTTAGTGAACATGTAATGAGTCTAAAAAAGACAAAAGCGCAATGGTTAGTCAGATAGCAGCAATTAATTAAGTGATTCAAAAGAAAATTGAACTCTTTTTTTTTGGTAACATCAAAATAGTATTGAACATGCATCCAACTTCAAGTACAAGATTAACAATTTAAATAAAACATGTCGATGCAAATACATTAGCGGCGTTTGAGCACAATGGAGACATTATTTTTGTTAGAAAGCTTTGGAAGCATCCGAAGCAACTCTTCAATCCATGTTGCATCATCATCACTGCGACAGAGATATTCGAACACTAGAACTAGAGTCTCTAGTGTCTCTCCGTTTTTCAGCAACCATTCTATGAACGAAGCCACGAGTTTCAAGAACCCATACCACGTTACATCCTTAAACCCAAAATTACTCGGGTTAGGAAACCCATCACATTTTGATCTCCGCCATCGATCTAGCTTCATGCCTTGTGGATCCAAATACTCGTCCAGATCCCTATCCTGTAGAGCATATAAAAAAGTGTTACTCTAAAGTCCAAATCATATTAACACGAGAGAATTTTTTTTCAACAAAATATCAAATCCTATATACAAACTAGCCCACTTTTAAACTTAGTATTAGTTACAAAATATAATGCGTTGATTTTATAAATAATTTTCTTTATCTAAAACACTATTAGTTAAACAAATATTAATTAATAAAAAAATCTATTTAAATTTGTGTGAAAAAATGACATTATGCATAAAATGGAAAAAGAGTAAAAAATATATTTCCGGTAAAAAAGATACCTCTGTGGAACTCGGTTCCGTTGGGTATACTATAAGCTTCTTTAGTGCAGGTGAACTTTGTAGTAACCTGGCTATACCAGGAGTAACAGATCTTGCAATCATGGTATGAAGGGTCAAAGTTTGGACCTTGAGCTTTGGGAAAGGAACACCATGTAGTTCGGCGAGAGATATAGTCTATACGCATAAACAGTGAAAAGTTCATGGGCTAATGAAACACAAACTTCCATGGTCATGCAAGAATAATATATATATATATATATATACCTGAAGAAAGGTTGTTTGAAAAGTAAGCAGCTCAACATTTCGAAGTTGTGCTAGCATCTTTAACAACATGTTGTCAAGTCGAAGAAAATGAGCCTTGACGTCATCAGAATAATAATGGTATTGGTATGGGTACCCTTTCCACATGTAAATGTCAAGTTTGGCATTGGTCAAAGAGGAGACATCAACTAAAGTACATTGTTCATGATCAGTGTATAACAAATCCAAATAACGGAGGTGCGGAGCTACAATCTCCATTGAAGCTGGAGTCAGCCGGGACCGCCTGGAAGTGATCTTCAATATTGTCAGAGTAGGTGACTTACTCAAGTCAAGACTATGAAGTCCATCACCGTAACTAAGAGTCAAGGTTTCAAGAACTGGACAGCCAGAGAGAACATCATCCAATGATTGAAAACAATAAACCAACGTCAATGACTTCAGAGATTTCCAAGAAACTGTGCATCCGGGGGTGGTAATAAAATCGACGTTAAGGTTCTGTAAGGAGGAACTACGATAGAACGAGTTAGGGAAACAATAAGTCTCGTGATTAACACGACAACTGAAGGACAGAACCAGCTGCTCCACGTTACGGGACACAGCGAACTCGATCCAGCTATCAATTTGGGCCTCAAGATCAGGGACCCAGTAGGGCACACAAAGATGGAAACTCGTGATTTTCGGAGCCTTGTAGGAGATTAGGGTTTGGTTTATATCGCCAACACTTGCCATTGGGTGATAGTCAGGAAAGTCGAGACGAGGCGTCTCGCACCATACATGCCTCCATCGTCTGGACAAGGCGGAAGATCTGATTGCGAGACCAATGGGAATAAAGGAGAGAATATGGTGGAGGATCACGTCTGGCATTGAGCTTATGCAATCAACTCCTTCGGTAATACGATCCATTGATGATGCTTGTTTGTTTTTGCGTTGCCTAGGGTTTCTATGACGTTTTCCTCGTCTCTGGGGCCGATTCTATACAAAACTCTATTTTCTCCTATTTTATATATATCTTATCTAGGCCTAGGCATTTTATCCTTAATATTTGATTTGATTCAGATTCGATCTGAAAATTTCGGATATTAGTAAACTTTCGAATCAAAGCAAATACTAAATCGTGGGACAACCACCGACAGAATCGGAACAGCTGGTCTGTATTTAGCTACAAGCTTAACTGTGGAGCCTCCACGAGTCAACACAATGATGGGTTTCGCATGAGATTTGTTCGATAAGGAAGCAAGAAACTGTTGTCAATTTATATTTTTTTCTTCTTTTTGCCCAAAAAAAAGCAAGAAACTGTTGTCAACAAAAGAAGATGCCATCAGATTCAGATGGTATATACACGAAGGAACCATCGTATCAGTTATTTCTTCAGGAAGAAGAGTATGTAACGCTTTAGGGGTGTACTTGGAGACAACAAAAAAACTAAGGTTTGAGAAAACGTTTATACAAAGCAAAGAGACTTTACAAAAACTTTAAAAGTTGTCAGGTGGAGGCAGTTCAACCACGTATACATGTGATAAGCAACAAACAATGTATTTATTGATTATCAAAGAGAATTACAAACAAGAGAACCTTTCTTCTCTAGTTATCGAATCACAGAGTACAACCTCTCTTGATTCTACTCTCTCTCTGTAACAACTCCACAAAACAACTCAATCGTAACAAACTCCTATTTATATTCCTCAGCTCCTTTCTTCAAACTTCATCCCAGGGTTGAGCTTCGGCCACGTCAGATTCATTAACCTCCTTCTCTTTATTTAATCCTCTGTATCTCCTTCGATAGTATACTCTCCAGGGTCTATCAACATGGCCATTAGTGAGCCCTACTGCAAACTGGTCACTCTCAAACGGATGAGATGCGATCACTAGAGGACGTCTGCAAACACCACACACACACATTTCCATCAATACATACTTCAGAAGCTAATATGTTTTTGATGCTAGGCATCATAGTTACCCTGGGTTCGAAGGCAAGTAAGCTGCTGGATTAATCCGACATCTCGCTCTGAGATTTGACGCAGTGAGGACACTGATAGTACCGTCTTCCATGATCACAAAGATTGACTGGCTATCAGCTGAATACGTAGCTGCTGTGATTCCACCAAACACGTGAGACCACTGTTTCATCAAACAGGAATAATAAAATTAATACCCAAGATTTTGCTGCAATACACACATTATCAAATCAGTTATTGCTAATTACCGTGTCCAACCAAACCAGTTTTTGAGCATCGTAAATGGCAATTTCCTTATCACTGATCACCAACAGATGAACCTGATTTTGATGGAACTGAACTTGGGTATCTGAAGCAGCCGACATTAATCTTCCCCTTGGTTTAACCATAGTACTACTTTGCTTCTCCCAACCAGCCATGCTCCAAATGCACAACTACAAAGCCCCCAACTATGTTAGCAAGTTTTTAATGTTAAGAAAACAAACTAACAACAACTTCTTACTTGTGAATCAGCACCCGTGGAAACTAAAATGCCCAGAGTCAAAGAGAAGGCAAGCCCTGTTATTTTGTTCTGATGACCATCCAATTTGGTTATTACCTAGCGAGAGAATAGAAAAGCATGCAACTCGTCATTTACCCACCAAACCATCATAATTTCATTCCCATGCAATACCTTTTCAGTGTTAAGCTTGTAGATTTTGATAGATGAATCCTCAAAGCCAATGGCAATGATATTATAGTCTGAAGGATGAAACGCAAGGAATGTTGCTGCAGGCGGTGGAGACATGCACGTTGTCGGGGAGCCTCAAGGAGCAGCACTGAGATGGATCTGTAATCTCTGTAACTTTCCAGCTTGTAGATCTTTCGCCTGAAACATTAGCGGTTCTGAGCTCCCCATCAGCCTGAGTTCGCACTTCGTTTTTCTGAATAACAAAAACTATTTAATCATACAAGGATACACATCCAAACTCAGACTTTAATTCACCAGAATGTGTTCACCAATTACGTACAATGTCCACAGAGATTGTATCCAAGAAAATATACCTTAGGGGCAAGCGAGCGATTATCTGCTGTTCTCAGAAACCTTAATCCATCATCAGTAGCGAGAATTTTAACACCCTTGTCACTGGTAGATACAGCTAAAAGTATTCCTTCCCTATTAAATCTAACACAAGGAGAAGCCTGCAGGTTTTCCACAAGTAATTAGCTGTTAGTAAGGAAATAGCAGAAATGGCTAGAGGCCACGATTATTCGGTAATATTACCGGTAAGCCACCATCTGCATGAATATTTGTCAAAAGATTTGTGTTGTCCATGTCCCAAATTTTGATAGTCGACTCATCGCCAGCAGCTAAAAATCTGTTCTTAGTTGTATCAAATTGTACAATCCCTGCAGCCTGTTTTCCAAGGCCTTTGTATGTTCTTTTTATGGAGCCTTCAGTATGATCATTCCACTCGACTAAGAATGATTCTCCTTTTTTGTTTGTACCACAAGAAAACAACCTGTTGCATGTTATTGTTTTAAAATTTGGAAGGAATAGATAGCAGTCAGTGCATTAAGAAATGCTTGTAAAAAACTGAGAAAGTTTGGATGAACCTTGTTCCATCACTGATGTATGCCATTCTTGTCGAAGAATGGCCAGGTGCATCATAGGTACCTCTCGCACCCAATTCATCATACAACCAAGTTTTTACTTTGCCATCAGTTGCTGCTGAGAATACAAACTGTATACACATTACAGTCAGTCAGTCATAACATTAAATGTTATACCAACCATATGAGACTGATTGTATGTTCCAACAACAACAAAAGAAACAATTCTTATTACCTGATTATATTCCTTTTGGCGAGGACAAACAGAATTATATTCCTTTTGGTGAGGACAAACAGAGAACACAGGAGCTTCATGACCCGCAAGAGTAAACCGTCTAGCTCCAGTAGCAGCATCCCAAACCTTTGGATTATTTTAGTTCATGTAAGTCATGCCCAGCCATTAACGTGACAACAGAACATAGATAGTCGGAATTCTGAAACACAAACCTTAATGAGTTTGTCATCGCCACAAGTAACAACATATAGTTGTTCGTTAGGATGTGAAAAGGCAAGATGGTTGACACTTCCTATATGAGCTTCAATCTGGAATCAGAGGAAAGGAGTAAAACCAATCTGGAACATATGGCAGGCTCAAGTGAGTGATTTAATGAAAGAATAACCTTCAGATGACTTGTTATGCCACTGTCCCTACGAAAGGAATAGATATGCACGATGTTTTTTGAGTATGCCACGCCTGAAAAGACATATTAAAACATTGTCAAAATTTTCCCAGTGTAAAGACTGTTTCTATTCTGGGAATAAACTTAAAATAATAAATTGCTGGAGAATAGTTGGCATATACCAAAGAGTTCCATCAGGACTCCATGCCACATGATTTGCCGATACCGTCTCATCAGCTTTCAAAGATTCCTGTCCAAGAATTCAAAAGAATTAAAACATGCATCAAGCTTCCAGAAAATAAGAGAATATATCCAAAAGGTGAGAGGCAAACCTGCAATTCCTTTGAACATGCATCAAGCTTCGAGATATCAAAACACGTCTTTGAAATCGTTTTACGAGCACCCACGTCCCACAGGAAAACATCACCACCAATTGTACCCACTGACAAAGATATATATTCAGTACCTTAATCGATAAAAAAATAAAAACAAAAAGAAAGAAATGACATTACAGAATCTAAACGTTTGAGAGTATGGCTTCGTAGGACATACCCAGTAGTAAAATTTGGTGAATTGGATGGAAGTCCATGCTCTTGACAGGTGAACCCTGAGGAAGAGTTGTAGCAACTACCTTGGGCAAGTCATCAGGTGATAATGTATGATGTCCATGGGGCTGGCCAGAATATGGAACTTGCCGAATATTACCCACCTGTAAAAAAAAAATCGTTATAAACCACCCAAGAATATTCCCATTCTGGGAATGGAAAAGATATGTTACACTTTCTCGGATACATAACATAGATTGGTTATTCACAAGTACCTCCTGTGAGGTTTCAGACGCCCTTGACCTCTTCAAAGGACGGTTAGAACCAGCAGGCTGAAATATTTGTCCAAAAAAATGTGGCAACACCTTGAGCATAAAACAGACGCATTTCCAAGTAGTAAAGACGACCTAATCATTCGGCACTTACACCATGAGCTGACATCCGAGGAATGATCATAGCAGGGGATGCAGCTCGCGCAGCAGTCGGTTGAAAGCAAGCATGGTCCTCAAACAGAGTCTTGAAGTCAGGTCCTGGCCTAGGGTTCTTACATTGCTGATGCTGCCACTTTAAACTATGAAAAAATCGAGTAATCTCAAATTTTACTCATTGAGAAAATGTGTTTTACACTATAAATAGTGTTACCAAAAATGGAATAAATAAACAACAAAAAAATCTCAAGCACCTTTGGCCGATTAGACAACGCAACCTTGAAGGCTCGATTTGAGGAAAGACGAGTTTGTCGCGGAAAAGTGGATTAGCTTCTATCATTTTCTCTATTCTACCAAACAATTCAACTCTTGCTCGCTCTGTACCCGGCTGCCTGGAGTAACTCGGACAGGCTCTGAAAGTTGATGTAACAGTGTGATAGATAATCTATATAAGCATCTATGCTGAAAAATGTTGTAAGTGTCAACATTGTGCAAACCTAAAGTTATCCATCGTCAAAAGGAGGAACATTTGCGTCATCACATCTTTAGCACAAGATTCAAAAATCTTCAGATCCTTTAAGTATATGTCCATAGCTTTTGCACGATCACATCTACATATTACCAAAGAAAAAGAAACGTCGGGAGTCACAATATCACTAAGCTTAGCTAAAACTACTCAAGATCTGCAGCTTACTTGTCTAAAGCTTCGAGATACTTCTGGCGTCGGATATGAAAGAAGATGTTCGTGGACTCTTTGTTAGCATCAATCTTGATGAACCCAACAAGATACTTCTCCATTTCGTCCCAGTTGCCTTGAATCACCAGTTCCTTAAAGTAACGCATGTTGAAGTAACAACCGGTCTTTGCTTCCAATCTATTTAATATTATAATTAATCAGGATCTTTCCCAATTTGAAAAATAATGGAGGGAAAAAGTAGGGACCTGTGAACAATTTCCTCGAGTTTTTGTTCATCTAGGTATTGAAGAAGCAAGAACACGATATCTTTATCGATATTAGCCATTTACTGCACAGCAGATCAACACACATACACCGATTATGAACTAAATTGAGTCCAAACGAAGAAGAAGAAGATAGTCAACGTACCTGCAGATGATAGGTTTCGCCGAAGAATCTCCAGAGAGAGAGTTCGTTTTATTTTCTTGTTGGTTTGCTCTTGTGGGTAAAGATCTGATATTTATAGAGAGAGAGTGGCAATAACTGCCAATTCGCGCGGCATCGTTGGTAACAAAATTATAAGCAGCATTTGATAAGCTAGGCTGCTTATAGTGGTAGGGCGACTTATAAGATAAAGCGCTTATCAATGAGGAATCAATATTAAAAAAAAAAAAAAAAATCTTATCAATAAGTATAGACTCTACGAACAGTGCCCAGTAAAGAGTTTCAAAAAGGAAGATTGGAAATTAGGTCATACCCATTGAAGATACGCTCAGGCTCCTTGTCTATCTTGAAAAGAAGGAATCGAAGAGAAGCTCTGAGCGCAGCCATTTCTCCCATTTTGATTCGAGCAACAATGAACGATGGATTCAACACTTCCGTCGAAAACATAAATACTCCTGGCTCTCTGCTATGTGGGCCTGAACAAACATAATGGGCCTTTTTAATACACATTTTGTTTTGTTTTATCTACAAGGATCTGAAAATGAGTTTATTACTCTATGACAATAAAACGAATATGCACCAATTAGATACCTTTTTTTTCTTTTTGAGCAAGCACCAATTAGATACCCTTTTACCAAATTAGTCCACTAATCAATGTCTCAATCTGTTCCTAAAAAATAGAGTTTTATTCTGATTTAAAAAAAGATACACACATAACTTTTAAAATTTTAACCACTTCACGGAAGCACATTACCATTGTTTAACGTGTTTCTAGTATAAGTTTAGGGTAAAACAATAATTATTATTATAAATGTGAAAATATATAAAAAAAGGTGGGGCAAAAAATGAAAAAAAAAAAAACCTTTGTTGGGGGGAGAGAGCAGCCGCTGATCAGCCACGCTTCCTTTCTTCATTCATCTTCCTTCTCTTTTCTTTTAATACTATTTTCATTTTCTCTTTATCGTTGTTCAGACGCTTCTCTCTATCTTCTCCCCCAGAAGTTTCTCACCGCTTTTGCATCTATCCTCCGGTTTTTCTCTGGGCTATTCACTAACCCTATCTATCTCTTTCGTCCGCCATCGCCAAACCTTATCTCTTGCTTCCTGGGTTTTGGTGAGATTCGATCGTCTCCCACCCTTCTTAGATAGTTAATTGATCTCCATCACCCTTGTTTATTTACTTTGATGCTGATGATTGCTGATCGAACTGTTTCGATTTTGTGGGTTTGATTCTATAGTTTTTTTCGCAAGTGATCATTGTAATTAAAATCGATTGAACGTTATCTCGATTTCACTATTCTAATCTTTTGATGAAACAATCGTGACGTGGTTGTTCCGATCAAACAAATTGAACAAACTCATTTCTAGTTTTGATCTACTATTCTTTTGCTTGTAGATCTCTGATTGTGATCAAGTATAGTGATGCTAACTTGCATTCTTTTAAAAGAGCATTTTATTTCTTATGGATCTAACGTGCGCTCACTCATATGTTTATTTTGTCTCTGCAGGATTAGCTATATGGCCTGAACTAGGAAATTTCATGGGAGTTGTGGAGGATACTGAACCTCCTTTGAAACGTGCCAAACTCATTTCTGACGAACCCAACGGTAACTCTTCTGTTAGAGGTAGTAGTAGTAGTGTGACCAGCTCTTTGGGAGACTTGATGGCAAGGCCTCTCACCTCCCAAGGGGATGTTGATGAAACCATCGGCTCCAAAGGAGTCATTAGAAAATCTGAATTCGTTAGGATCATCACTAGGGCTCTTTATTCACTTGGGTATGGTAAAACGGGAGCTATGCTTGAGGAAGAATCCGGAATCCCTATGCATCAATCCGTGGTTAAGACGTTTCTGCAGCAGGTTAAGGATGGAAAATGGGATGAGAGTGTTGTGACATTGCATAGAATCGGGTTGGTAGATGAAAAGGCGGTTAAGTCTGCGTCTTTCTTGCTACTAGAGCAGAAGTTCTTGGAGCTTCTGAAGTTAGAGAAGATAGCTGATGCGTTAGGTACTTTAAGGAACGAGATTGTGCCTCTTGATATTAATACAAAGCGTGTTCATGAGCTTGCTTCCTCACTTATATCACCTTCGAAGTTTATATCAAATGCCACTTCGGGTAAAGGTAAAGGTAAAGAAATTGTGAGTTCAAGGTCTAAGGTTTTGGAGGAACTGCAGAACTTGCTTCCTGCTTCTGTTATGATCCCGGAGAAGAGGTTGGAGTATTTAGTTGAGAATTCTCTTCATATTCAGAAGGATTCTTGTGTTTACCATAATACTTTGGATAGTGATTTGTCTTTGTATTCTGATCATCAATGTGGGAAGCACCAAATTCCTTCTCAGACAATTCAGGTGAGACTGCTTTGGTCTGTTTATGTTACTTCTGTTTTTCATCATGTTGTGGTTGTTTTGGTTATTCAGTTTCCATCATTGGCTTATGTATAACAGTTTTTCTTGCTGTCACCTGTACTCATGTTCCTCTGATTATCTAATTACTTCAGTGGCCAGTGGCCTCTTTTTAATGTTTGTAGTTTAGTTAGACTAGCAGTGCATGTATGAATTTATGACTTAAATCACATTCGTTAAGTTCTCTGTACGTGGCTGGTTCAGATATTGGAGTCGCATACTGATGAAGTTTGGTTCTTGCAATTCTCGCATAATGGCAAATATTTAGCTTCATCTTCCAAGGATCAGACCGCAATTATATGGGAGGTAATGTTGTTAAAAGTTTTGATTTATTACTTGTTATAATTACGGCAACCTGTTTGCTGATTCACTTAGAGTTTACTTTTCAGATCAACGCAGATGGGCACTTTTCATTGAAGCATAAACTTGTGGGCCACCAGAAGCCCGTGACTGCCATCTTATGGAGTCCTGATGATCGTCAAGTTCTGACATGTGGAGCTGAAGAAGTAATCAAACGCTGGGATGTTGATTCAGGAGACTGTATTCACACATATGAAAAAGGCGGTATCGGTCCTATTTCTTGCGGATGGTATTCTGATGGGCAGGGAATAATCGCAGGGATGACAGACCGAAGCATCTGCATGTGGGATTTAGATGGTAGAGAGATGGAATGCTGGAAAGGTCAGAGGACGCAGAAAGTATCAGACATAGCAATGACGAATGATGGCAAGTGGCTCGTTAGTATATATAAGGGCTCTGTGATATCTCTGTTTGATAGGGAGGCGACAGTGGAGAGATTGATCGAAGAGGAAGACGTGATTACATCCTTCTCGCTTTCAAATGACAACAAATATCTTCTGGTAAATCTCCTCAACCAGGAGATCCGTCTCTGGAATATCGAAGGTGATCCCAAGATTGTTATGAGATACAAAGGCCACAAGCGTTCACGATTCCTCATCAGGTCATGCTTTGGTGGGTACAAACAAGCTTTCATTGCTAGTGGAAGCGAGGATTCTCAGGTAAAGAAACACAGCTCTTCAGTTAATCTATCTGGGATAAGGATTTAGAGTTACAAAACATATCAGTTTTAGACAGAAGACAAACTCAGATGAGTCTCTGTTTCTGAGTATAGAAGAATGGTTGCATCTCTATTCAGTTGGTGACGTTGGTCGACATATACTTATGTTTTGTGACTTTGCAGGTATACATATGGCACAGATCAACAGGGAAGTTAGTCCTTGAGCTACCAGGACATGCAGGAGCCGTTAACTGCGTGAGCTGGAGCCCAACGAACCTTCACATGTTGGCTTCAGCAAGCGATGATGGCACCATAAGGATATGGGGACTTGACAGGATAAACCCACAGAAGCAAGTGCAAGCAAGTTGTAGCAATGGTGTGCTTCACCGATGCAATGGGAACTGATCATGATTTACCTTTTTCTTTGTTAACAGTTATGTTGTTTTCTTCCTTCACCAATCTCTTTTTAATTTGTTTCCTTTGGCATGGAAACAAATGAAAGAGGCAAAAAGCTGTTTTTAATTCTGAAACCCATAAGTGAAATTGAAAAAGATGCAAATTGCAGCATTTATTTTATTTTTACTTTTCATGATGCTTCATTGTACATAGTTTGAATGATATCATTTAAATAATTCGTTTAAAATTGGATTAAATTTTTTTTTCCTTTAGAAAATATTTTTTACCAGGAAAAATATACTTATTTTGTTGTTGTATAAGTATTAATTAAGTCGGTTAATTGACAAAAAAAAAATTAAGTCGGTTAACTGCTAGAGAGGATGGGAATTAACCGTCCTCGGAACTTCCGACGGCGCGGGGACGACGGCGATGATGAAATCGACGGTAAACCTGCCACCGCCGCGACGAAACCGTCTTCGGCGAAACCTAAAAAACTCCCAGCCTCTGACACGAAGAAGAAGCTCCTCAGTTTCGCCGACGACGAGGAGGAGGACGAAGATGGACCTCTCCGTGTAACTGTAAAGCCTAAGAAAATCGGCAGAGACAGAATCAAATCTTCTTCTCGTCTCAGTTCGGGATCATCTCACCGACTCAACTCTTCGACTATCGAACATCGTCCTTCCTCTTCTTCCTCCAAGTCCAACGTGCTTCCTCAGGCCGGCTCTTATACGAAAGAGGCGTTGCTCGAGCTACAAAGGAACACACGTACGCTTCCGTATTCGCGACCTAGTGCAAGTACCGAGCCGAAGGTAGTTCTCAAGGGTTTAATCAAACCTCAACAGGAGCAAGAGAGCCTGAAGGATGTGGTTAGACAGGTTTCGGATTTGGACTTCGATGAGGAAGGGCCTGATTTCAAACAGGCGGTGGATGAAGCTAGAGCTAAGAGGGAGAAGATGAGGCAGCCACGTTCAACACCGGCACCTGATTTCATATCACTGGATTGTAGTACCACGAATCGTTCTACTGAAGTGGTTAGTGATGAGGATGCTGACTTGCAAGGAGGTTTTATCAATGCGTTACCTCATAAAGGTAATGGGAAAGCTGTGTTTACAGCTAATGAGTCTATGGTAAGTAGTTTATCTGAGGATGAAGATGAAGATGAAGAAGAGAAGTTGTGGGAGGAGGAGCAATTAAAGAAGGGTATTGGTAAAAGGATAGATGAAGGGACTAATAGGATTACGAATAGCAATGTGCCGTTGCATCAACAACAGCAACCGCAGATGTATGCTTATCATGCAGGGATACCACCTAGTTCAGGGCCTCCTACCATTGGTCCAGCTAGTAGTGTCGATACGTTACCAATGCCACAACAAGCTGAACTTGCCAAGAAGGCATTGAAAGAGAATGTTAAGAGGCTTAAGGTATTTCTCTATGAACTTGCCATCTTCTTAATGATGAATATTTTGCCTTCTTTAAGGCTTTGGTTAGTATCACCCTGTAATGTTGTTCTTGTACATTGTTAGTTGGCTAATTATGAGACTGATATGATTATGTGTTATGTTGAATTTGGTCTCTGATGAACTGCATTTTTTTGAATTATTTACTAGGAATCTCATGCAAAAACCTTATCCTCGCTTGCCAAGACAGATGAAAATTTAACTGCTTCGTTGATGAGTATCACATCTCTTGAGAGTTCTCTATCTGCTGCTGGAGATAAGTATGTCTTCATGCAAAAACTCAGAGACTTCATTTCTGTTATCTGCGACTTCATGCAGGTACGCTCTAATATATCGATGTGCATGTAGTTGTACACATGTTGCATAGGTCGCAGCGTTATCTCTTTTACATTTGAAATACAATTGCCTACTGCTTACTTAGTGCATCTCTTGATGTTTCTTCCTTTCATCCCACATGACTGCATAGGATCATGACTCCAAGGAAAAAGTATAACGTAATTAATATTAGAGGATGTCTTGCATTTATCTGTTTGATCTTAATCTCCAACGAATCAAAGAAGAAAATGGACTCAAACCATATTTTTCTGTAATTACCTAAGTACTCTTAGCGTATATATTGTTTGGTACTTATAGTTTTATTCCATCTCAATGAAAGGAAACGATTTCTGTAATGTTGAAAAACACTGGTTTTACGAATTACGATTGATTACATTGCATGCAACACAATGACTTTCATATAAAGAACCGTATGGATTCACTATATGGATAATGTATATCCCTAACATAAATGCATCTGGTGCTTTCATTTCCATCAATATAAAATTCAACTATGAAACGTACTGCTACCGGATTTCTCCTAATTTGTGTTTTGAATTTTCTTTCGCAGGAAAAAGGTTCCTACATTGAGGAAATTGAAGATCGGATGAAGGACCTTAATGAAAAACATGCGTCAGCTATTCTAGAAAGGAGAATTGCAGATAACAATGATGAAATGTTAGAGCTAGGCGCCTCCGTAAAAGCAGCAATGGCAGTTCTAAAGCAAGGAAGCAGTACTTCAGTAATAGCTGCTGCCACAAGTGCTGCGCTGGCTGCCTCTGCTTCTATAAGACAGCAAGCTCAGCCAGTTAAGCTTGATGAATTGGGCAGGGACGAAAACTTGCAGAAGCGCAGGGAAGCGGAACGGAGAGCTACAGCACGGCAGAAAAGGCGAGCTCGGTTTGAAAATAAACGTGCATCCGCCATGGAGATTGATGGATCTCTTCCGAAAATAGAAGGAGAATCAAGCACTGATGAGAGTGACAGCGAGACTTCAGCTTACAAGGATATCAGAGACACGATACTTGAGTGTGCTGATAAGGTCTTCAGTGATGCATCTGAGGAATATTCCCAGCTTTCAAGAGTGAAGGCGAGATTTGAGAAGTGGAAGCGAGACTATTCATCTACTTATCGTGACGCTTACATGTCTTTGACCGTTCCTTCCATCTTTTCACCTTATGTACGATTGGAGCTTTTGAAATGGGATCCTCTTCATCAAGACGTGGATTTCTTTGACATGGAATGGTAAGCTATTCACGATTTCCATCTTTTTATATTGTCCAAAGTTCATACCCAAAATCCTAAGTAGTAGGCATTAGTCTCTTATCATTGTTTATCTAGCATTTGTGGAAGTAGGCTGACTCGTGATCTATGTCTGCAGGCATGGGTTATTGTTTAACTACGGGAAGCCAGAAGATGGGGATGATTTTGCACCCGATGATACTGACGCCAACCTTGTCCCTGAGCTAGTAGAGAAGGTTGCGATTCCTATATTGCACCATAAGATAGTTCGTTGCTGGGATATACTTAGCACCCGGGAGACAAAAAATGCTGTTGCTGCTACAAGCTTGGTGACAAATTATGTTTCTGCTTCAAGCGAAGCCCTGGCAGAACTATTTGCTGCTATTCGTTCTCGTCTTGTTGAAGCCGTAACAGCTATTACGGTATGAATTTGAATTTCTTAACCTCTTGCTACTTTGCTGATAAAATCTCGTCGTGTCTGTTATGAAGAATACTGGACCATTATTATATTCTGATCCATTCTTTGTTCTCCAGGTTCCGACGTGGGGTCCTCTGGTATTAAAGGCTGTACCTAATGCTTCACAAGTTGCAGCATATAGGTTTGGGACATCAGTGCGTCTTATGAGAAATATATGCATGTGGAAAGACATCCTGGTGCTTCCAGTGCTGGAGAACTTGGCTCTGAGTGAGCTTCTGTTTGGAAAAGTCCTACCTCATGTCAGAAGCATTTCATCAAATATCCATGATGCTGTCACAAGAACTGAAAAGATCGTTGCTTCTTTGTCTGGAGTATGGACAGGACAAAGCGTCACAAGAACTCACAGGTAACAATAATTTCTTTCAAAAAGTTTACTCTCACGCATTGTAGTTATCATAGGTCATAGTTATCATAGTCCCATCTTGTGATTTTGTATATTATTTCCCGTTTTGGTTACAATCGGTCTGCATAAAAAGTTAAGCTGTTGATTTTCATGAGTGTTAAACGCAAGAGTAAAGAAAGTGAAACTGTCAAATCAGGATTTACAAACTTAATCTTGCAGTGTCTAGGCACTTCCTTCGAAATTAAAGTATTGGTCAGGCTATGGTATTTATGCTCATTCATCTAAGAAAAATCATCATCATTGTTTACATGATAGTAGCATCTCATATTAGGGAATTTACCAATATGTGGTGCAGTTTCGCCTTGATACATACTAAAATGATTTAGAACCTCTATAAATTAATACTCGATAAATTAATAATCTCTATAAATTAATAAATTTCGTCGATCCCAATTTGGACCGGTGTAAAATATGACACAAATC
>JABAYD010005667.1:0-17270 GCA_014822095.1 Diplotaxis tenuifolia | reverse complement strand
AATGAATGTTAATTTCGTGACATTTAACTTCTAGTGCTATTGTGGGGATAAAAACCTAAAACAGGTTATTATTGAGAATTGCCCTTATTAAATTGACGTTTGTTTGGTTTACTATGTACGGTTTAGTTAGTTATTTAAATTAGCTTTAAATGATTTGATTTAAGTGTTAAATATGATTTAGGTTAGTGGCATTGATTTGGAATATAGAATCAAAATTAAGGATTAATTTCAATTTGTATTTTAATTTTAATAGATTAGATACCTAAATATTATAGTTCCATTATTAAGCATCAATATGGTTTAAAATGTTATTGTAATGTTGGAGGATAAAAAATTAGAAAAGTGTCACATATAGGATAAGAAGTAATAATATGATATTTTAGTATAATGGAATTGTGTATAAATCTTTGGTTTTATCATGTCTGATAATAAATAAGAGCATTGATTATTGTATAGTTAAAGAAATTTAAGATTGTTAGTTATTGTAAAGTTAGGAAAAATATAAGATAAGCCCAATAATAATAATTAATTAATGAAATGGTGTAACAATTTTGTTTAAATAAAATCTTTTCAAATGTTTCTTTTCTTAATAGTATAATTGGTTTTTTAAATATTTACTTTGCTTCGAAGATTTACAGGTATTTGGATTTTTGTATCGAATATAAAATCAAATTTAAACGGATAAAGTTTTAACGTAGGGGTGGGCGTTCGGATACTCATTCGGGTCTGGTTCGGGTTTATTCGAGTTTCGGGTTTTTGGATTCAAAGATTTCAACCTCATTCGGGTATTTTCAAATTTCGGTTCGGGTTTAGTTCGGATCTTTGCGGGTTCGGTTCGGATTCGGATAATCCATTTAAATTATTTTTTTTAAAAAATTAAATTTATTATATGCTTTAAATTTCTTAAACTCTATATACAAACTAATATATTATATAAAAATTTGAATATAATATGACAAAATACTTAAAATTAATATATAAATTGGTTTAGTTTGAATATTTGGATAGGAAATCAATAGATATTTCAATTACTTTTTTGTATTTTGAATATATTTTAGCTGTTTTAGACATTTAGTTTTTACTATTTGTAATTATTTTCAAATATTTTAGTTAATTTAAAAGTATTTTATATATTTAGATGTTTCTAATATACATTAAATCTAAAAATAAGTAATATATTTATGTATATAAATCTTTTAGAAATATTTCGGATACATTCGGATATCCGAAATATTTCGGTTCGAGTTCGGTTTCAGTTCTTTAGATACCAAAATTTTGAATTCGTTTGGATATTTAATCAATTTTAATTCGAATTTGGTATTACTTTGTGAGATCGAGTTCGGTTCTTCGGATTTGGATTTTTGGCTCAGCTCTAGTTTAACAAATTGAGTCAAGGTTCTCTTTTTTAAAAAAAAATTGTTTTTGCTGTAAAAAGAAGTTTTAAATTTGTTTTCCGTTATCTAATTACTTTTACGAATGGAAAAAAAGCCGCGTTAGCCAAGTTAGGAAACAGACCATTAAGAGAGTGCCACGTCAGCTGATTTCGTTCCTTCACTTTCGGCTAATAAAAAGTGTTAAGCAACGACGGTGACAGACTGATAGAAGCTAACAGTCGAATTTTAAAATATTTTATTTATTGAATAGTGAGAGAAAACGAAAGAGTAAAGTGAGAGGAGGAGCCAGGAAGACGAAGAACCCTTTTTTTGTGTTCCTTCTGACTACTCATTTCATGTCGGAGACTTCCCAGAAACTAAAGAATCTATTCAACGGAGACTAAATCTTTCTCCTTTTTCCTCGTTTCATTTTTTCCCCCTTTGCTTACTTCTGAAGGAAACGAGAGAGAGAGAAAGCCGTAGAGAAGAAAGAGAGAGAGAGAGATGTATGAAGTGACGCCTCCCCAAAGATCTGGTTTGGGATCCAACAGCGATTTGCGAGTCTATCAAACATGGAAAGGAAGCAATGTAAGTTTCCTTTTTTATGTGAAAGCTTTGCTTTTTTAGAAGTTTTTTGGTAGAAATTTCTCAGTACTCAGATTAAGTTTTTTCCAAAATTGGAACTTGGATTTTGTGTAACAAGTGTTGCTTTAATGGTTTCTTGTCTACAATGAATGTTTATAAATGTCGTTATTAGCAAAAATCAACTAAACTGTATATAAAAATCTAAGCTTTAACCAACAACTTATTACATTATCTCAATAGGATTTGTCTTCTTCTTATAAAGGCTATATAAAGTTGATGTATCTTGTTGAGGTTGTGCCGTATAAATTTTACACAAGGATGATTTCTTGTTTAGTATGAAACATTTTGAAGTTAATGTTTCTTCCAACAATACTCTTTTGTTTTTTTGTTTTTTCATTTCTGCAGATATTTTGTCTTCAGGGAAGGTTTATATTCGGACCAGACGCAAGATCACTTGGTTTGACCATAAGTCTCATCGTGGTACCTGTTGTAATCTTCTGCATCTTCGTTGCAAGCAAGCTAATGAATGACTTCTCTGATACTTGGGGTGTCTCTATAGTCTCTGTCGCCGTTGTCTTCACCATTTATGTGAATACCAAACCAAACCTTTCCTTTTTTTCATTACAAATGTTTTGTGGATAAGATCATTTGTAACTGTTCTATGGTCTCACTCAGGACTTAATTCTTCTGATGCTTACATCCGGAAGAGATCCAGGAATCATTCCAAGAAACTCTCATCCTCCTGAGCCTGAAGTTGTTGATGGAAACTCAGGGACAAACCAAACTCCAAGACTGCCACGAGTAAAGGAAGTAGAAGTTAATGGGAAAATATTTAAAGTCAAGTACTGTGACACTTGCATGCTCTATAGACCACCTCGCTGCTCTCATTGCTCTATCTGCAACAACTGTGTAGAAAGATTTGATCATCACTGTCCTTGGGTTGGTCAATGTATTGCCCAAGTAAGTTCCTCTTAATGGTCTCTACCATCAATCAGTCTTCATCATTTATCTAAATGTTTCTTTTGGGGGATTTTTGGCAGAGGAATTATAGGTTCTTCTTCATGTTTGTCTTCTCCACGACTCTTCTATGTGTCTACGTGTTAGCCTTTTGCTGTGTCTATATAAAAAAGATCAAAGAATCTGAAGATATAAGCATTTGGAAAGCAATGCTCAAAACACCTGCCTCCATGGCTCTGATAATATACACCTTCATATGTATGTGGTTCGTTGGAGGCTTAACAGGTTTCCATCTCTATCTCATCAGCACTAATCAGGTAACCTTAAAGTTCTTTTGTGCCTCTCTGTCTGAAAAAAGAAACTCATGTCTTTCTATTTATCTTGTTGTTTGTTTCTTGTAGACTACATATGAGAATTTCAGATACAGTTATGACCGTCGTACCAACCCACATAACAAAGGAGTGGTTGATAACTTTAGAGAAATCTTTTGTTCTGCAATACCAGCTTCCAAGAATGATTTCAGAGCTACGGTGCCTAGGGAAGCTCCAATGCCGCCAAGATCAGCTGTTGGAGGTTTTATGAGTCCAAACATGGGGAGAGGTAACGATGAGATTGAGATGGGGAGGAAAGGTGTTTGGGCAATGGCTGAACATGGTGATGACAAGAACGTCAGTAATAATGAGCGGTTTCATGTCAACGACGATGAGTTAGGTGACATTAGGACCACTACGGATGATGATGAACAAAGTGGTAGGCCCAGCATTCACCCTAGGCAGCACTCAAGCTGGGAAATGTCACCAGAGGTTATGGCCTTAGCATCAAGAAGAACTTAGAAACATCCAGAAGAGCAAAAAAAAAAAAAAAAAAACTGAGGTGTTTTTAAAATGTGTTTGTATGATTTTCAGCTTTATTTATTGATGTATTTTGGGTTGTTTCAGAGAAATCATTTGTGAATTGTTTGATTTTCAGATGTTTGTTAGTTGTGTTCAGACAGATAAAACTCTAATCATTGTGTTTTATTTTGTAATCTGTGATTTTAACAGTAGTTATCTTTCAACTAGGATGAGAAAACAAAATGAATACAGCAATTTTGTACTGTACTTATAACTGTTTCAAATAATTTAAAAGCTGAAACAGAATTCTTCAGACATGTGGACTAGAAGACCAGACCAGTCTTGTTTATAGTGTTCATTGAAGCACGGCTCTGCAATAAATGCAAAAGAATCCTTTTAGAGTTCTTCTTCTTATAGGTTCTAAATTAATTTTACTCTCTGGATCTAAATCTCTTAAACAGTTAAAAATTAAAACCAAAACCAGGCTACATAAATGAGTCTTCTCTTCAGACAAGGACTTTCTGTTCATCAACTGAATCCAACAAAGTGGTCAAACCTTGAATGTGATTTTAAAGAGTAACTGTTTTTAACCGAGAATGAGGCATGAGGGTAAGTGGGTAACTGTCCAGTCAAACACCAATAGACAAAGACAATACAGAAAGTCAATAATAGGATTTACTCATTCATTAGTGTTATTTGTATGCACATGTTATGAAATAATATAAAAAGGTGAACCATATTTCAATTGAAATTGTCACTATTATTGTTTTATCTTCCTCTAGCTTCCCCTTTATTTAGAACCTTACCATGTGGGCAAAGAGCTCAAAAGACCTCTGCAAAAAGTATATCTTCTAATCCTACTTTCAACACCAAGTAGCCAAACCTTAGATAACAAACTTTAGCAGGTAGGTTTTTCTTTTTGTCTTCTCGTTTAGACCTCCCAGAAAAAAAAAGATTTAAGGTTTTCTCAAAAGTTGAATTGGTGTTTTTTTTTTTCAATTTACAGGGGAAAAATATGTATAAGAATCAGCTGCAAGAGCTTGCACAGAGAAGCTGTTTCAACTTACCATCATATACCTGCATAAGAGAAGGACCAGATCATGCTCCAAGATTCAAAGCTTCTGTTAACTTCAATGGTGAGATATTTGAGAGTCCCACTTACTGTTCCACTCTCAGACAAGCTGAACACACAGCTGCAGAAGTTTCACTTAATGTCCTCTCCTCCAGACTCCCTTCAAAATCATTAACTGCAAAGATTCTTGTAAGTTTCTGTTTTTCTCTTCTGGGTTTTGATCATATACAAAAAAAACATCATAAAGTATATCATTTTCAATCTGTTTTGCAAGGATGAGACAGGGATTTACAAGAACTTGCTACAAGAGACAGCACATAGAGCTGGTCTTGATCTGCCAATATACACAAGTGTGAGATCAGGATCTTATCACTTCCCATCTTTCTCTTGCACTGTGGAGCTTGCTGGGATGAGTTTCACTGGAGAATCAGCAAAGACAAAGAAACAAGCTGAGAAAAACGCAGCCATTGCAGCTTGGTCCTCTTTGAAAAAAAGTAAAGCTCGAAACTCTCTTTCACAAGTTCCATAGACCCCAAACTAGCTTCTCGCTTTTCTAATTGGATCATCTGATATGCAGTGTCAAGCTTGGATTCTATGGGAGGAAAGGAAAATGGTGAAGAGAAGGAACAAGAGGTAGTAGCAAGAGTACTTTCAAGATTTAAACCCAAAGAGGTAAGAAGAAGAGAGACAACAAACCAATGGAGAAGAAGAACAAGTCATCAAGACGCAAACAAGGACTTGTGTGAGAGATTGAGATGGATCAATCTATTAACCCATGAACCTTCACCATCATCATCAACACAGAAGCAATACCAGAAAACCAGTTTGGTCTCACATGTTGTTCCACAAAGCCAGCCATCAAGAACAAACCTTCAACAATTCAAAGGCAAACCACCACAAGAAGCTAAGCCAGAGACAGAGGTGATCATCACAAAGTCGTTTCCTTCGCCAATGGATGCTCATCATAAAGCCAAACTCAACGAATCATCGAGCATGTATAGTAACCAAATCCCATTTTCCGACAGAGGAAGGTTCGGTTTCGTCGGAGGTTGTAATAGGCTAGCTCAAGCGGTTCAAATCAGATCAGTGATTCCAGTTTTCGCAGCTCCACCATCGAAACTAAACCCTAACCCTATCTCCATAAACTCTTGTTCTGTTCCAAAGACGCTGGGATTGGGACGTCAGGAGAAGAATCTAAATTCAAATGAAGATTGTGGATCAAACCCATGATTAGTTTGGTGAATTCAGTTAATGGGTTGAATCTCAAATTAAATCATATGTCACGTGTTGTTGTTTAATTAGATAATAATAATAAGATTCCGTCTCTTCTTGATTCGATGTGTTCTTGTTTTTTTTGAAATTTCTAAGCCGACATGAGTTTTGAATGCTTTGCGTATAGCACGGAGAACGAAAACAGAGAGAGCATTAAGTTAGGGAAGAAGAGGGGACATTGCAGTTGAGAAAGAAGACCATTAAATGGGTTTGGTCTTGATCCATTAATGCGCCGATTGCTCTGCTTCCCACTCTTCCTTCATTTATTGTTTGCTCTCTGTAACGTTGGTTCGAGCCAAAAACAAACAAAAAAGTTATTAATTCTTTTAGACACACAAATCTCACAAATCACCACAAGTCACTTATTTTGGGGGAAACATCCCCGATTTTTGTTGAGATCTAAATCAACCACGTTGTTTTATATAGTCAGTATCAATGGTTATTCTTTACTGTTTAGTGTTTCACCGTTCTTCCTTACCTGTAATGTGTCAGTTTACTCTATATTACCAATCAATGTCATTTTACTTTGATTAGTATAACATTTTAGAGAAGTTTTATACTACCTCCGTTTCACTTTAGTTGTCGTTTTGAATTTTTACACACAGATTAAGAACACATTTAATTTTAAATATTTTCGAGATAAAAACACAATTACATATACCTAACCGCATTTCAACTAATAAAAAAATAGAATAGTGGATAAAGTTAATAAATTCAACATTAAAATTATAAAACGACACTTATTTTAAAACAAATTTTTTTCCTCTACAACGACATATAAACCGAAACGGAGGGAGTATTATATATATATATATATATATATATATATATATATATATATATATATATATCTATATTATACGCTTAATAGTTATGGAATTCATAAAATACTGAATAATCCTTTTTAAAAGTTTTTAAAGCTTTGTTTTAAGAACTTTTAAAGAAAGGTTTTTCACTAATTTGTCGACCCCATAACTATATACGCATATATAATATATATACTGATATACACTTTTAAAATTTTAATGGGTAGAACTCTCATTGGGTGCTTTAATTGTTTTCTTAAGAAAATTTATCAACAAGATCCATTTAGAGATACAGTACATGGTTATTGATATGAGTTGTTTATATAGTAGTTCAGTGCAGTTGATTAATCATCTTGTTTGGAATGCCCCCCCCCTTAGACTATTTATTGTATCTTGGTTACTTTCATATGTATATATATATATATACACTAAAGCAGTAAAACCATGATTCAACATTTTCCCATGGATTAGTACATCTAGAATGCGAAGATCGAAAACTTGTTAATGAAAACGTCATCTCCATATTAGGATTTGATTGGTAGAGTATTAGCATAAGCATTATCCAATCAATATTTATGAGAAGAACATTTAGAATATGTTCAATGCTGGAGAGTATTAGCATAAGCATTATGCTATTTATTATTCAATCAACATTTATGAGAAAGAACATTGAGAATAGCATTTATAAGATGCTAATGCTATATAGATATTTTTTGCTCAATGCTCTCATACGAAGTTTTTAAGAGAACATTTGCAATTAAAATATACTTCTTCTGTTTCTATATGTAAGTAGTTTTAGCAAAAAATGTTTGTTTCACAATATAAAGTGTTTTCAAAACCCAAAGCAATAAAACAATTTAAATAAACAATATTCCATTAAAAACTTAAAAGCCTGGTCGTTAGTTTGTTAGTTTTCGGTGTTTTTGAACACAGCTTATAGTGTTAGTCAACTAACTTTTATTAGTTACCAAAACAATCTATTTCTAAACTCAGTATAAATACTAATGTAAGTGTTGTTTTCGTGGCCATTGTTAACACTAATGAGTCACAGAAAACAACACCTGGACTAATTGGTATATCTTTGTGGCCACTGTTAACGCTTTGTATTGATAATATGATGAGAGATAGATGGGAAGAATTATATTTACTCTCATGAGTATTATGATTAAGTTACATACATATTTTATACTAGATATATTACCTACTAGATATTAGAAATATATGTAAATATCTTGCATAATGAATACATAATATTTGATAATAATATCTACAATATTCTCTATCCTTCTATACGCCCCCTCAATCTCAAGGCGGTGATGAAGTGAACACTGAAGCTAAGCTTGAGATTGACCGATAGTATATCAAGACGTGACGGAGATCGGAATGGTGGGTATGAGCTTGAGACTTCGTTTTTTTTCTTCTCGTTGGTGGCAAAGAGATCGCATGGTGGAGATGAGGCGAGGAGGAGATTCAGTGATCTGTGTTTGTGAACCAGCAAATCCAAGAGACGGAGGAATGTTGCAGTCATGTAGACGGAGAGACCAGAGAACATATTTGTGTTTTTGACATAGAAAGTCTCGTCATGTTGACATCGTGAGATGGTTTTGAGAGGAATCACCTTGGATTGGAAATAGGAAATAGAAGCTCAGGGCTTATAGATTCATAGAATCAGACGCTCGTTTGATGAGCTTGGATGATGGTAGGAAGCTTTGGCATGGTAACAAAACTTTTTTTTATGTTTTCTTTTTTTTTTCAATACGTAAGAAATATAAAACAAAGATTTTGTTTTTCTTTTTTTTTTTTCAAAAAGAAGAAATAGATTCAGAGGTCTTTGGAGACATGAATAAGAAGAAGCTCCATGGCTTTAAGAAAAACAAAACAAGAAGCATTAAGCTTTGATTTTGGCAGTGAAGCCACACTGGCTTAAGAATTATAAAGATAAAAATGAAGCATGAATATAAAGAAGCACTAGGCTTGGATTCAGAGGTCTAAGGTAGACTTGAATAACAAAGAGCTCATGGCTTAGATTCAGAGGTTCACGTGAACATGAATGGTGGAAGCATATAGCTTAACAGAAGCTCAATGGCTTGAAAATAAATAAAGAAACTTTGTAGCTTGAAGAAAATAAAAGAAAAACAGGAACGGAGCAGATCTAACTGTAGCTCTGATACCATATTGATAATATGATGAGAGATAGATGGGAAGAATTATATTTACTCTCATGAGTATTATGATTAAATTACATACATATTTATACTAGAGATATTACCTAATCTAGATATTAGAAATATATGTAAATATCTTGCATAATGAATACATAATATTTGATAATAATATCTACAATATTCTCTATCCTTCTATACTTTGTTCTTCTTTTTCTGATGGGATTTCATTTAAATCAAACAAAATATCACTCTCGTAATTTTGTACTGAAACATTTAAATCAAAATTAGAATCCATAGAAAAGAATGAGTGACCATTTTTTGTTTGCAGTTTAAATAAGCATATTACAAACTGTTCAAAAGTTTCACTTTGGCTCCATCATAAAATTTTGATTTTTTAGTTTAAGTAAGTTATATATTTAAAAATTTGGCTCCAAAATGTTGTAAAAAATTTCTATAAACTCAGACGTGAGATTGTTGGTATTACTTATCGATTTTTTATTAGTTTTATTACTAACAATAATCTCTTTCTAATTAATGTTGCAGACAAATTGATTGTGTGCAATAAACAAGAAAACGTTTTTATTGCTGCTTTTAGACAATGTTAAAATGGCTTAATACCCGTGATTTTAGGGAAAACGACTTACACAGCGAAACGGGGGAGTATAAAATTAAAAATAATTATATTTAATTTATTTTTATTTAATAATATAAAAATATTTTTATAATGATTTTTTAAAATGAAATTAAATATTTTTAACTTAAAAATCATATTTAAAATATAATATAATTTATACAATACACATATCCTTCATTATTTTTAATAACAAAACATAATTAATATATACATAAATATTACAGATATAAACATATCTATATTATTTTAAAATAAATAAATTATACCATATATTAAATTATCTCATCTATCTATCTATACTATTATTTGAGAAGTAAGTTTGTTTAGTTGTCAACTTCTCCATGATTTTAGGTTATTTTTTATTTAACATGATTTAATAACTTTAATGAATAATTAGATTTGTTAATATATAATTAATCAAAAATTAAAAACGAATTTATTTGTTTTAATAATTATCATTATCTAAAAATATTTTATATTGTGTAATAAAGTCTTTATTAACCTTTGTGAATAATTAAATTTGTTTATGTATAATAAACCATATATTAAAAAACGAAATTTAATACTTTGATAATTATCATTATATTATGTGTTGGTTCTCCATGATTTTAGGTTATTTTCTTAAAATTTATTTTAAGGTAAGAAAAATAAATAAAGAATACTTTATTTTAATTATTTATTTTAAGGTAAGAAAGGATACTTTATTATATTGAAAATTGATAAACTTCGTTTTACATAATAAAAATTAATATTTAATTTATTTCTAAATGTTTCAACCGCATGATTATTTTAATTTTATTTTACATAAAAATAAATAAATGATAATTTAAAGGATAAATAATTTATTTATAGTTAAATTATAGTTAATTATTTATTTTAAGGTAAGAAAGGATACTTTATTATATTGAAAAATTTTCATATATAAAAAATTGATATTTAATTGCTTTCTAAATGTTTCAACTGCATGATTATTTTAAGTTTATTTTACATAATAAAAGTTATTTATCTTATGATGAATTTTTTGTATATATAATGAATTTATTATTTATTTTATTATTAAATATTTTAAATATATAAATAATAAATTATTCATATTTGAATTGATAATATATCCATTTATAATTATTTTAAAAATTATTATGTCGGGCAAAACACTTAGTAATTTTGTATATGAAATATTTACTGCTCGGCCAATAATCAAATAATAATTATTTATATAAAATTATATATAATTAATTTATTTTTTAATAATAAAAAATATCCAAAAATTATATTTTAAAAGAAAATTTAAAATTTTGAAAATATTAATATTTCACATTTAAAATATATAATCATTTATATAATTGAATAAGGTTCATCATTTTTATTAGAAAATATAGTATAAACATATAGATATAAATATATATTATTCTAAAATAAATGTATTATATACTAATTTTTATGATAATTATAAAGAATCACTTTATTAAAAAATTTAGTGAGAACATACAACATTTGCAGTGCTATGCTACTGCTTTAGCATCTGTTGTGCCAATCGAAGCTTTAATACTCTCCAACTTTCATCTACTAAATCCAAATGTTAGAGAAAGACCAATCAAAAAGGAAAAGCGGAAGAGGATACTAAAGATTATTTAACATATATACTTTTGAGACATAACCCTCTTGGATACCTTGAATCCAAACTTGCCAAACTGATGCTTCATAGATTGATAATGACACAACTAATGGTTTAGGTGGAGTCTTGAGGATCGTCCAAGAAGCAGAGCCGGCCTTGGAAGCAAGCGAATGAAGCTTGTGCTTCCGGCCGCCAAATAATAAGATTATAAACGGCCACATTTTGACAATTAGTTCTCATTAGCATAGTGGCTGGTTTAATGCTTCAAGTATTATAAGGTCATGAGTTCGAATATCTCTGGCCACCTTTTTTATTTTGGCTTCTAGCCTCCTAGTTACTAGGACCGGCTCTGCCAAGAAGCATTCGAACTACATGGCTGTGATATAAACCTCTCGGTTCTACACGCATAGAGATATTCAAGTACTCTGGGTCTAATTTGAGATCAATTGTTTAGATTTAGTAGATATGACTACGAACTTGGTGGACTGGTAGTCTTTTGCTTCAGATATTAATGTGTTTTGGAGTTCCATAAAAAGTTTGAGAGTGTAAATATGTTCCATATCTCCAAAAATAAATAGGGTAGGGTCAACGGTGTATTATTTTTTATGTAGCATATGGTCAAATAAAAGTCTTATTTGAAATAATTTATCATTGATAAGAATTTAGTATAATTATATGGGTAGTTGACAAAAAAAACTATTTCTATATCTTTGACTATTTTCTATGTTATTAATCTTATATTATGTTTTCAATAACGAAGATGCAAGGGACTCTGTATTTTTACAAAATGTTATAGATTTCTCAAAAAAAGTTCTTATTCAGTTAAAAGTTCATATCCCCCATTTTCTGATTTTCTCTATAGAGAGAATTGAAATATTAAGATGACACTCGGGTCCCAATAATTTGGGCCAGAACATTAAGATGGAGACATCTGTCTTTCTCTTGGGCCGTTTACAAACCGAAGCATAAAACTAGTGACCTCCCTAACCATATTACCAACCAGTCTGGACTTAACCGGCCGCTTGTTCGGCTTATATTTTTTAATACAAAAATTATGTTATCTTTTTTTTTCCCACAAAGTGAATTTAATTGGAGATAAAATACGAGGTTTACACAAAGCATAGAAACCAAATGCTCACTACAACAAACAACAACCCACACAAGACAATCCTGCGATTACTTGGGACACACTACAACGAACCCTATTACCATACAGCCATCTCATCACTTCGAACAACTGATAACAAAAATTATGTTATCAGTTTCTGTAAAATAACATAGGTTTCAGTATTTATGACGTGGATCCGAGTAGCAGAAAGCTCACATGTTGTTGGTTCTGACCCACGAGCCAACCATAATTGATAATAATCCAGTTGATGTCAAAGAAAAAATAATCCAATTTGAGTTTTATCATTATCTTGACAGATAATTGCATAGAGTATACGTCAGATTTTCGCGAAGGAAATATTTTAAGACAGTGATCCAGAAGAAAACTATTATTATTATGACTGATTCAAATTGCTCGTCTAATAGGTCGAACCAATCTTACCTGTACAAAAGTGTTTGTATCACGTTTTTCATCAAATCTCAATTTTCTAAAATTATCTTATTTTATGTAGCTGGATAGAATAGTAACTTATTTACTGCACATTTCCCAACTGTAGTTCCATTAGTTATGTCTAAAACGCTTCTTATTCTTTTGTTTAATAAAAACTATACATTATCGTTGTTTTCAAAAAAAAAAAAACTAGACATTATAGTAGAACGGTCATCATAGTATTATTTTTTACTAGACCGTGAAGGCGTGAAAAGTGATATAAATATTCATCAGCTCCACAATAATTTTAATTTAAAATTTCTGGTTTTTCTATTTTCTTCCCCTCTAATTCCTTCTCTTCTATTTAGGCAGGAATCTTTATAAATAAAAACAAAAATACTTTCACTAAGTTTGGAAAACAAACAAGATTTTTAATAAATAAATAAAAAAGACAGTCAGGCGTGGAAGATAGAATTATATCCAATGACTCAGAGCCACGTATATAATTATATCTTTGTCACCCATAAACGGCAAGAAGAAAGCATCAGGAAAGGCCCAATGCTGACGTGGAATAGAATATTCGGAACGCGGAGAAGATCCAGCTCCGGGTTCCCTTCCTAGCTTCCTCCACCTTTTTATATAAATACTCTTAAAAAAACAAAAACTAAGAATATAGAAACAAGAAATCTTCACACACATTTTGCAACTCTCTCTCTCTCTCTCTGTATAGTCGTGAGAAAATGGCTCTCCGTACTGTCCTCGTCGCCGACGTCCCCAGCTTCCCTGATTCCGTTTACGGATTATCCGAAGGTAATATATTGTAAAACCTAACTTGTCTATCACGTCAAATCCACATGATTACAGAATCTGCTTTTAATGTTTGTAGTTATTACAGGATTTTACTAGTTTTGGCAAGTAGATATATTATTCTTGTTATATATATATATATATATATATATATATATGTAAAGCCATTATTGTTTTGCTAATACACTCTTTCTTCTTGTTCTTCTTGTCTCTGTTATTCAGGAATGACTCTCTCCGGTTTAGATTTGACCAAACCGAAACCGTTTAAGATGCCCGGATTCTCTGTGATCGGACACAGAGGAAATGGTATGAATGTGTTGCAATCATCTGATCGGAGAACCAGAGGGTTTAAAGAAAACTCTATCCTCTCTTTCAATTCTGCCGCCAAGTTTCCCATCGATTTCATTGAGTTTGATGTTCAGGTTGGCCTCTTTCTCCACCTCTCTGAGACTAGGTTAATCTTTTAGGGTTTTGTTTTCGATTAGGGTTGGATTTGTGTGAAAGAAAATTCTGATTTTTGGATCTTTTCTTGTTTCTCCCGGGGATGCTATTTATAGTTTCTTAGAATAGATATGAACATGTGAACAAGAAGGTTGAAGAAAGAGAGATAGCCACGAAAGTGAACCCACGAGCTTTGTGTGGTTGTTTCTTTTTTGTAGGTGACAAAAGATGATTGTCCTGTCATTTTCCACGATGATTTCATCTACTCTCAAGAGAATGTGAGTCTTCTCTTAGATCTTGATTTTTTTTTTAAAAAAATCCTAACGAAAGATTAGAGATCTCATCTTGATGGATCTTTGTGTTTTGTATTATGATGTTCAGGGTGTTGTTAATGAGAGTAGAGTGACTGACTTGAACCTTTCTGAGTTCCTCCTCTATGGACCTCAGAAAGAGGCTGAGAAAACAGGGAAGACCCTTATGAGGAAATCCAAAGAAGGTCAGGTTTTGAAATGGGACGTTGACTCTGATGACCCCCTTTGCACGCTACAAGAAGCTTTCGAACGAGTTGAGCAATCTCTAGGGTTCAATATCGAGTTGAAATTCGATGATCATATTGTCTATGAACGAGAGTTTCTTGTCCATGTCCTGAGAACAGTTCTTAAGGTATGATGATAATACCTAGTCCAAGGTTATTAGTAAAAAAGGTCTTAACCTCTATTTTGTTTCCATCTGTTGCTTGTGGCACAAACTACAGGTGGTGTTTGATTATGCTAAAGACAGACCAGTGATCTTCTCAACCTTCCAACCAGATGCAGCACAGCTTGTTAGGGAACTACAGAGCACTTACCCTGTATGTTCCTAAAGTTTTAAATACTAATTTTCACCAAATACATACATTTTGATGCAAATGCTGATTATAATTATGTTTTTTTCTTAGGTTTTCTTTCTGACTGATGCGGGGAACCAAATGTACAAAGATGAGAGAAGAAACTCACTCGAAGAAGCCATCAAAGTTTGCTTGGAAGGAAAGCTACAAGGCATTGTTTCAGAGGTTAGAGGAGTTTTCAGAAACCCATCAGCCATTACCAAGATCAAAGAATCTAACCTCTCTCTCCTTACATACGGCAAACTCAAGTAAAGCTTCTTCATTCTCTTTTTTTCATGCACATCCAAACTCTGACTCTAAACCTCTTTGTTGATGTATTGATTCGAAATTGGTGTTGCAGCAATGTGGGGGAGGCAGTGTACATGCAATATGTCATGGGGATTGAGGGAGTGATTGTTGACTTCGTTGAGGAGATTTCAGAGTCAGTAACACTCATGATGATACGACCACCATCACCATCATCTCCATTACCATCATCAGCTTCCAAGGATGATGTTGCCATTACAAGACCTGAGTTTTCACAAAAGGAGATTGATTTTCTTCTCAAGCTTCTCTCACAGTTGATACAACATTGATTGTTGATGATCACTACCTCTGTTTTTCTTGATGGAATATCCCTGCCTTTTTATTTCTTTTATCATGTTCCTTTAGGTTTGATTTTCTTTATATATTTTTTTTATTTTCTTTCTTGATTTTTCTTCTTCTGAGTGTCTTGTCCAAATAGCTAACTGTAAATAAAACTACAATACTTTTACTCTTCATATGAGAATTTTAAAAGAATTCCCATATATTATCTTTTTTTTTATCTATATTATCTAAATCCCATATATTATTCTAAATCCAGTAAAATGTCTATAATTAATAAAATTGAAACTATAATATTTCATTAAATGAGTAAGATATTAATTTACTTTAATTAGATCAAAAACTAAATTTGAAACTGTTTTAGTTAATTTATATAAATTATACCCGTATACATTATTTGAGAAGTGATTTTGCCACATGTCTTTTTTACAATTATTTTCACAAAAATAATATGACATGACTACTATAATTGATGACATGGCTTATAGTTTAATATGACATGGACAATTGCATTAATGCTAATTTATATTTTTCGTAGATTGTTTTTTTTAACATATGGTAATAATTCATATAAATGTCGATTTCTATTTTTAGAATATTTTTAGAATATGGTAATAACTCATACATCATCATTAAAATAAATATATTCAAATATTGCATTATAAATTTAAAACTATCGTTTAATTATATATTTTTAAATTATATAATTTTACTACTATTTTTTCAAAAATGTATACAATTGTTTTAGAAAAATATAAAATTTTAGTCATAAAATAATTAGTTTATTATATATCTATAAATTTTATAAATATTTTTAAATTTTAATTTTTGATAATTATGATTTAAAAAAAATATTCAACATATTTAATTAAAATAAATAGATAGAAAAAATCTATCTAAGATTATAATTTTGAAATATATGCATGAATATTTTAAATATCATTTAAATTAAACAAAATTATTTTTATGTTTAATTAAATCAAATTTATGTTAAAATATTGATAAGAAAAGGAAAATTAATAATATTAATAAAATTTTATTTTAAATATAAGTTATATTCATCTGTTCAAAAGTATTTGAAACTTTTTTAAAATATAATTTTAAACTAAGAAAACACCTAGTTGTAGGTTATGAGACGAGAGAGCACATCGTTAGAGCATCTCTAACTCTACTCTATAATTTACTTCAAAATGGAGTGGAAAATGGAGTAATGAACAAATAAAAAAGTGATTATGGAGTAATGAGATTTTTGTTTCTTCATCACTCAATTTTTCACTCCATTTTGCAGTAAATTATGGAGTGAGGTTGGAGATTCTCTTAGACACCACAATGAGACTTGGACTTCTCAATTGCATTTATATAAGACTTGGATCATATCTCTTGGATACTACATCCCTCACAAGTTTGAAGGTCTTTTGCAAAAATGGTTTAAAGTCATATAAGGGCTGATTTTCTACAAGGGTTATATTCTTTAAATTTTCCACAACTAAGATTTTCTTAATTCTTCTATATTAGGTGTTTCTCCCACACATACATACATAATCATTCAAAAATTATTTATTAATATAAGTATTATTAATCATCATAAAATTACTTATTAATGTTAAACTGAAGTGAAGAAATGGTCACTTTAGTTTAATAAGCAAAGCTTGGTCCTAAACTCCAAGAGAAGCTTATGGAGTCTCCAAGACTTGTGTGGAGC
>JABAYD010005662.1:0-31117 GCA_014822095.1 Diplotaxis tenuifolia | reverse complement strand
ATTTCCATTTTTGAAGGAACTGTTAGATATTAAACAATATATTACGATTTCAAAACCTATTGATTTCATATAATTAGTAGATTTATATATGTGTTAAGGAGCTGTTAAGATATGAAATCTATAGTTTCATATAATTAGTAGATTTACATATTTTGATAAACCGTCGTTTTTTATTTGGTTTGCAGATATTAATCGTGTCGGTTTGATTGAAGTAATATGGTTCAATCAATTATATGACGTGTATTATTTATTTATTTGTAATATTATAGAAATAGTCCAAATTTAAATGACAACTTGTATCCGTAGATAAAAAAAGATTCTATTTTAATAGAGTAGATTTAAAACTTTTCATAATATATATAACGTTGCAGGGGATTCTTCAACCTGACATGTGGAATGTGACTCCATCAGACCATTGGGACTGGGATTTTCTCAGGGATATGATATCAAAGAATGGAGTGAGGAACTCTCTTTTGGTATCATTGGCTGGGAACAACAAAGGTTTGGAGCCTTGTGCATCATATATCACCAACAATGGAGGGTTAAGGTTTGTATATATTAAATCATATCATGACATGGTAACATTTTTGTTTAACTGTTCTGCTCATTTTTGTGTCTTTTTTGGCTTTTGCTCAGTGGGGATTTCACAATCGTGAATAGGCATCTTCTTCACGATTTAACTAAAATGGGACTTTGGACTCACATAATGAAAAAGGTTCTCATTCATGAGAATGGTTCTATAGGAAATATCCCAGAGATACCTGATGACCTGAAAGCTATTTACAGGTAATTATTTTATTTTTTTTGGGTCATATTCCTAAACCTTGAGATTTCACTTCTTTCATCATGAAATTCAATTCAGAACTGCTTGGGAAGTTAAAAAAAGAACTTTGGTCAAGATGGCTGTGGGTCGTGGAGGCTACTTAGATCAAAGTCAAAGCTTCAACATTCACTTGGAGGAACCGAGCCGCCTCAAAGTCACTGACTTGCACTTCTACACTTGGTTCCAGGTTTGAATTTTTGATTGAATTTCGAAAGAGTAGTAGTAGTCTTCCATTTTTTTTTTATCTCATTGTGTTATTGTGATTTTTACCAACAGGGTTTAAAAGTCGGTATGCAGCACCTGCTATTACGTGCTACAAAAACACATGGTGTATCGGAGCAGGAGTTTTAGAATCTTTTAGAATGTTTTAATATTAGTGGAATTTAGGTGAGTTTTGGTTTTGGAGTTGTTTGAATCATTTTAATGAAATTTTAAAAGAATACAAGAAAAACCTGTTGGTGATTTGGTAGAAGATCCTTACGGTGTTTAATAGATTTCAGAGTTATTTAGAAGATTTGGAAACAATTATTTTGGTGAATATATATTTTTCCTATAAGGTTTCTCTACGTAATACATCAAACTTGGCCATTAACGTATATTGGAAATATGTTACCAACAGGTAGCCACAGGCCACTAGGGTATATTACAATATGACACATACAAACATGTCAAACAGTAATCTACTGAATACAATCTCATGAGGCATTATATTATAGCCTCCACGTGTATATTTACCTAAAAAATGCCTCTGCAAGTTTTATAAATTACCGAACTGACAGAAATGCCCCGCTGCGTTCAAAACTATATATGAGAGAGACAAAGAAAATCAAATTGTATGAGAAAATGAAAAGAAGAGAAAAGTTGGAGTGTAGCTGTTTGATGTCAAGTCAATATCAAGAAACACAGTTTTAATACTCATATGAAAAGTTGAAATGTAGCTGTCTAATATTCACTCTATTTTTTCTTTCAAGTAGTTTTAGTTGAATGCACAAAAATTAAAAAAATTTATTATTTATTTTTAAAATAGTATGTGATTGGTTATATTATATCCAATTAAAATAAAAGTTACATAGAATAATATAAAAATTATTTATATTTTAAAACAACCAATTTTTTTAAACACTTACAATATGAAACGGAAGAAGTATATACTAGATCTTGATCCGCACTACCGTACGGGTTTATTTAAAATACTAAAATGTGTTAAGTTATACGATAATTAAGAGTTATCAAAAATTTTAATATAATTTGTTGTTAAATTTCATTACTATAAATTTATAAAATTGTTTATAGTGCGCGTTTATTTTTAATACTAAAATATTTTATGTCAGGAATTAAAAAAGTTATCAAAATTTAATATAATATGATGTTAAATTTTATAATAATAAAATTTATAAATTTTTATTTTGTAAGAATTTAAAAAACGTTAGTATGTAATAATAATAATTTTTTAATTTATAAATTGAAATATATGTGAAAATTAAATTAAGTTTGACATACATAATAGATAAACAATTCTTTAGGATATTGTTTAAACTTATTTTACATAATTTTTGGTATAAATCAAAAATAAATTAATTTTTAAATATATTTATGATAATTAAATTTTCAGTTTAACTTATTTTTGAAAACATATTTTAAAGATCTAAAAGAATTTAAAAAGATATTTTTAGAATTTACTTATTTTACTAATTTTAATTTTTGTTATAAATCAAGAATGAATTAAATTTTAATTATATTTTATGATAATCAACATTTCAGTTAAATAATTTTTGAATGTTGATTTTAAAAGATCTCAACGATTTAAAAAGATATAGTTAGAATATTTATAAACCTTTTTTTTGTATTTTCAAAAAAATATATATGAGAAAATATTATAATGATGTTATGTAAAATTTAATGAATTTGTTATTGACATTTAATTTTTTTAAAAAATCACACATGAATCACACATATAAATTCTCTGTTTTTGTTTTTTTTTTCTGGTATTTAACTAGCGGCAACATATTAATTGAAACTGTTAAAATAGAAAAACCAGAGAACGTCGACAAGGAAAAAAGAAAAGCCAGAGAATTACTACTTAAAACCGAAGGCATCCTAGTTCTGAATTGCGTTACAAAAGAACAGCTAAGGCTGTGAATGTGGAGCTCTTACGAATTACAAGCGAAAGAGAAATGTTCCAACTATCCAAATATACCAAAGACTCTAGGGAAACTGTAACCAAATACGACATAGCATGAAACTCTCCAAGTAACAATGATAGGACTAGGTCAGCGAACTTGTCTCTGAAGAACGTAACACCAGGCGCTGCATCCCCACTTTTAAACCCTGTTGGCAAAATCACAATAACATTGTGAGTTAAAAATGAAAGACGATATACCATTGTTTTTACAATTCAAGGAAAACCAAACCTGGAACCACGCGTGGAAATGCCAGTCCGTAACTTTTTGGAGACTCGGTTCATTCATGTAAACGTCAAAATCTTCACTTTGGTCGACATAGACCCCACGGCTAGCCGCCATCTTAACGAAAGTTCCCTTTGGTACCTCCCAAACAGTTCTGGGTCGAAGTGAAATTAAAAACTTTAGTAATATACCAAAAATAACATTGCCCAGTCCGTGTATTAATTTTACGTGTTTTTGTTTATATTAAATATTTATTTATAATATTTAAACATAAATTAATATAATAATTCACATTAAGAATTTAATAAAATAATCTGATATGAATTTTATATTTCCTAATTAAAATAATATAGAAATGGATCATAATTTTTCCTATTCAAAAATCTTAGCATCCCTTAAAAACAAAGAAAATAGATTTATAAATATATAAAAAAGATAAACATGTTCGGAACTATAATTTCTATTGAGTAAACTTGTTAAGAAAAACAATCTTGCACTCTTGTTTATTTCTAGAGCTTGACACGTGACTGTAAAAATATTTGCATTCACTTTAATTTTTTTACTTTGTACTAATGGTATAATATAAATATATATATATATTTGTAAATTAAAATGTACTACATAATTGTTAATATTACATTTTAAAACATCACAATTTTATTTATTACTTTGAATAATTATATTTTGTGATTTTAATTGTCTATTATATTATAGTATATCATATAAACAAATCCAATATTTATATAACGAACTGAACTTTTACTATGAAACGATAATACTAACAGTATATGAATAAATTATTTCTGTTTATTTATATGTTATATCAATTAATTATGATGTGTGATTTTTTTTAGTTTATTATTTATTACTAATAAATATTAATAATATTTAATATAGTGTTAATACTAAATAGGAAATCTATTTTGGTTAAGAATTTGATTAAGGAAATCTATTATCTAAATTATGAAAACATATTAAACACTTAAATCTATTATTTAAACTAAGAAAAGACAAGCATACTTAAATATAGGTTCAATAAATATCTCAAGCATTCCAATGTAGGTGAAATTAAGGATTATTTCTATTGTGTACTTCTATTTTAATGAAGTAGTTAATTAAGTATTATACCTGTAAATTGCTTTCAGGTCATCGGGTATATCACTTATACTTCCAATAGACCCATTGTCACGAATGAGGATCTCTTTTATTTTCGGAGTCCAAAGTCCCACATGAGTCAAATCGTAAAGCAGATGTCTGTTAATGACTTCACCACTGAGCAACCAACAAAAGACAATTGAGTAAACAGTGGAGTAACATACATATATGTGTATATATGTGTGATTTAATATATATACCTCAAGCCTCCATTTATAATATTTGCTGCATAGGGCATCAAACTGTTCCCGGCCAGTGATATCAAAAGAGAGTTTCGAACTCCTTTCTTTGATATCATGGCCCTAAGCGAAGGCCAGTCCCAGAGGTCTGATGGAGTCACACGCCACATGTCAGGTTGAAGAATCCCCTAAAGAATCACACACGATCCACAATCAGACATTAAGAAGTTAAGTCATAGGATATCAATTAGAGTTACGGGATGACATGTATACCTTGCTCACGGGACTTCCTTCATATGTCTCGTAGAAACCGCCTCTTGCAGATAGCTTTGCAGATGCTCTGAGAGCGTGGTAGTATATGGTTGCAAATATATCCGTATTCAGTTGTAGGGCCTGAGTAACAAATTAAACAGGTTAAGCCAGAACAGAGAAAACAAAAAAAGTTCCCAACGTGATCATGGCGCAGATAAGTTTACCTCTGGAGAGTCAAATGGCATTCCAAGGAGGATAAAGGCGTCTGCGAGACCATGTACACCAATACCAATAGGCCTGTGACGCAGGTTTGATGCTCTTGCACTATCTAGAGGATAGTAATTTTTGTCTATTAACCCATCGAGATCATTAGTAACACTTGCAGTTACCTGGTTAAACAAACAACGATAGCTTCTCATCAGAAAGATTCGTTAAGATTCTGATTTCTGGTCAAATGAAGCAAAACTTAGCATCTGTCCGACCTCGGCTAATTTGTCAAAATCGAAGAAACGATTCTTTGAGCCTAGGCTGCCGGTAAGCTCAGATGGATGAGAGTCCAATGGAACATCCTGTTGTTGTCAGCAAGAAGAATGTTAGTGAGTGATATACTTGAGTAACTTGGAAAAAGAAGTGAACTTAAGGGAATCCGCAAACCAAATTTCAACTCACCTTCTCCCGAACAAATCTGGACAAAGCAATCGATGCAAGATTGCAGGCAGCTGTTTCCGTTGGACTGCTGTATTCAATAACTCCACCGCAGAAACCGGAGGAGTTTATGGTACCAATATTTTGCTGATTGCTTTTTCTATTGCATGAATCCTAAAACAGAGTACCAAAATGCACATTAAGAACCAGTGGCTATATGGCTAAGTGCATATAGCTAATGTATGTTAATTACCTTGAAAAGCATATATGGCATTCCTGTTTCTAGCTGGGATGTCACGATTTCATTCCAAAGCTCAATCGCCTTAAAGACCTTCTTTGCCTTACCCTAAAGACATGGAGTGGTATTGAGATAACAATAACTCCTGTGACATACGAAGCAGTATAATATATGTGGATGAGAAAGGGTCTCACCTCTCTTTCATACTTCGTGTACAGTTCCTGAAATTCCGGTCCCCAGCAATCTGCCAAACCGGGAGCTTCACTAGGACAAAACAGTGACCACTGCCCATCATCATAGACTCTCTGCATAAAAAGATCTGGAACCCAGAGGGCATAACGCAAGTCTCTAGCCATGTGCTCCTCCTGCATTGGAAAAACAGATTGTATATGGACGTTGTTGCAGGCAAACTTAGAAACCACATCTGAGGATAACATGGTGAAATTATCTTGGTACGAATGTTCTGTACCTTTCTGTTGCTATTACAGAGTTTTAGGAACTCAGAGATATCAGCATGCCATGGCTCCAGGTACACTGTACAGCCTCCTCCTACACCAGGTGCAGCGATATACATGAGTTCATTCACTAAACAGATAAAGCTAAGATGTATAATTCCGCTTACCTCCTCCTTCACCAAGATAACGAGTAATAACGTTGAAAACACCCAGCATTGGAACAATACCATTAGACATTCGGTTTGCGCCTGGGAGATTATGAACAGAAACACCAATACTGCCTCCTAATTTGCGTATAGCATGACACCTTTTGGCTGTATCGCATATGCTCTCTATGCTATCATCTTTGAAGCATAAAAGAAAGGAGCTGCTAAACTGCAAATTCAATCATGTCAAAAAGAAAGAATCAGATAAGATATTGCACATATATATATATAATATGTCACTACATATATGTATTTACTTGAGGCATTGGCGAGCTTGCACTTAAGAGAGTAGGAGATGCATGAGTAAACCATCTCTGAGACATCAAACGGTAAGTTCTGATAGCAGAATCAATATCTCCCAAGTGGATGGCAACAGAAACTCTCATCAGCATGTGCTGAGGCCTTTCAACAACTTTCCCTTTAACTTTCAACAGGTACAATCTCTCAAGCGTCTTAAGCTCAAAGTAATCATAGTCAAAATCACGATCATATACGATCTCCCTGTCCAGACGTGTAGCATTCTGAGATTGAAACAAAAGGAAAGCAAAACTCAGTGATATACAAGATGATCTATCGACCCCCTGGGTGATTTCTCACCTACATCACACCTATAGAGAAATAAAGTACCTCCAAAACTGTCGAAACAACATTCTGAGCTATTAGAGAAGCATTCCCCTCACTGACACCACGGTTCAAGATGGCAACACTGAAAGCATTCAAAAGAAACATCAACACTCCAATGAATGAAACAAAAATAGAGTTCCAAGCTGGACACTCACGTCTTAGAAAATGATTTCTCCGTGTTCTTGTGGAGATTTGAGACCGCAATCTTTGCAGCAAGCTGGAAATAAACATACATTACAATTATGCCAGTATCAGATCACAAGAATGTTCAAAGCAATCATATTAACAATACCATAATGACTAACGGTAAATAAATAAAATACTTACTGATGCATAGTCAGGATGGATATACGCCATGGCGGCAGCCGTCTCAGCGACCAACTCGTCTACTTGACGAGTGGTGATTAGATCAGAGACACGGGCATAGACTTTACTAGCTATGAGGGGAGGGTCACAATGTTGACTGCTAAGCTTCTTAAGCCGCGCAAGAATCTTATCGAGGTGGAATGTTTCCACCCACCCATCCCTCTTTGTTACATGCATAGTCTTTGGCTGGCAGAGAAAGACAGATCTCAGAAAAACACACACAAAAATAATGATACATACAATAAGGATTGATATCGTTTTACCGGTTTATCAGATTCTGCCATCTCGCTCAAGAAACTGATCAAGCTCTGCGTCTCAAGCCTTTAGATTTGTAAAACAACTTTTGCTACATTTCATTATTTAACGCACCAAAAATTAACAAAAAAAAAAATAAGTTGTTGAATACACTAATTAAACTAGGAACCTCGAGAATAACCAATTTTTGTTTTCTTTATTTGTAAACATATTTAATAACATATTCTAAAACCCCATTAATGGCCCAAATCAACACAAAACTGATACATGTTTAAACAGATATCAAAGAGTCAGTGACAAGTGGCATCAAAAGAAGCAACAGAGCACCGCCTCCGCAGTTCCACCGCAACCACCGTGGATTTTCATCTAACTCCATCAATGATTCCGAAGAATCCATTGCCACCATTACCACACTTAACTTTTGATCTAGCCACGATAAAATCCTCCTTACTCATTTTGCAGTTAACAGTACCAGAAAAACTTAAAACCAACAATAATCATTGGAGATGAAAACCAAAGATTCCCTTTTTTTTTGTTTGCTACGGAAGATTAAAACAAATACAAAATTCGTTTAATTAAATAAAGGGTAGAGAATCTTTTTTAATTATCGTATCCAAACGCCGTCTCCCACTGCTATATATATAGAGAGATACCACGTCAACATACAAACACTAAACAACTCTTGCTAAAACAAAAAACAAAAAAAGAAGCTGATCAAGAAAGAAACATGGAGATGGCTACGGATAAGGCTACCGCTGCGAAGACTAAGACGTTGCTTACCTTCATCGTGGGATGCGCTGTGACGGCGAAGGATATTCTCGTCTTAATCTTGGGGCCCGTGACTATTCGACACATAAGATGGTTTGGCGCGACCATGATACTTGCTACCCTGGTGCTGTTCAACACGTCACCGTATATGAGTTCGTCTTTCGAGGACGTGTACAAGATTCTCGGGAACCTTTACGTTCTTTTCATGGGCCTTGCCCTTTTCCCGTTTCCAAGAAATCTTAACTTGAAGCAAAGACTTGAGCTCCAGCGAAACAAATGGTGTGATTCGATCCCGTATGATGCACTGAGAGGATTCGGTTCAGTACTGTGTTACTATCTCTTCAACTTTCTTGGATCATGTGTTCAGATCGAAAAGGATACGAACCTGATGTGTTCCACTATCAGCTTTTACTTCGTCCTCATTGTTATCGATCTATTATACGACATCGGAGAGGCCCTTCCCATGTGCGACGGGTATATTTTCGCTGGGTACGGTCTCATGATCAAGCAAACGATAGTAAGCCAGTGGTTCATTCACCCCACCTGCCTCTTCTTCTGTCTACTCAAGTTTTATATGAGATCCAACCGCGAGCTGATATTGACCATGATCGAGAACCGTGGAGAGAATCTTGATGCGACACTTCCTACACGGCTAGCTAATGTTGCTGCGAGTAAGCCTACAACTAATGTTTCTGCGAGTAAGCCTACAGCTAATGTTGGGAGTGAGCTTACAGCTAATGTTACTGCGAGTGCCGCAGGTACTGGTCCCTCTAATACTGCAAATACTGTTCCCTCTTCTAGTGCAGCAGCTACTGTTCCCTCTACTAGTGCCGTGGTGAAAGATATGAAAAGGCAAAGGAGTGTTAATACTCGTATAAGTAGTTGTGACGACGCGCTTTACTACTAGGATTCGTCTTTTTTGCATGAAGATTATGTTTACAGAGTTGTGTATAGTATTCTTGGGTTTGAATACCATTTGAGCAGATTGGTATATAGTCAGATACCTATCAATGATTCAGTTTGAAACTTGCTTTGTAGTCTTTTTTTGAGCAAACTTGCTTTGTAGTCACAAACAGATGTTATGTAAAATACTTTTTTTCCCCTAAAAGTTGTGGTCTCGTTAGAACTTGCAAAGTTATTTTCGAACCCCAAATAGATCCAATTGCACAGGTTCATGTAGCCTAAATACACAACACTCCTTCCCTCGACACTGTGTTTCTGCAGTACGCAAGGAGAGATGGCTTCATACTATGGAGTCATAAGAAGCAATGCATCTAAAACTACAAACTTTTCTCCACAGGACTACATTGGTTCAAACTTCAAAGTCTGAGGCGCACTAACCATACAACCAAGCATTGCTAATCCTCTGGATCGCAGGTTCTGCACTGGTCTAACGTAAGCAAGCGTTGATGATCACAAGCAAACAGAACCGTATATCATCAGAGCTAACACCTGCTTGATAAAAGATCATAACCCTTTTACCAGATGGTCGCTCTTGTCGTGGCTGCAAAGATTCTTGCTCAATTTGCTCAGAGTCCGAATTGAAGGCAGTTTCCCTGTGTTTGCCACCATGAAGTTCAAGAATCCAACAGCAGAATCCGGATCAACCGCAGAAACATCATCACCAAAGAGACCATTTCATCTCAGAAGAATATAAAAGAGCTAAGTAACTGAAATAATAACAAAAATAGGCTGCAATGAGTTTTACTTGGTGTGTCCGACCAAACCAATGGAGTGAGCAAGAACAAAGAGACCCTTGAGATAACCGATCTGAACAATCTCATCGATATCCTGTTTACTGAACATTCCACTTCCAGCTAGAAGGTCCAAGAAGAGATCCAATGGCTCCAGCAAAATTGAGTACGAGGTTGTTTGCCTTTGAAAGCGTGTAGCTTTCCTTAAATTTTGTACAGTAACGTTTGAACCATAAAAGGGAAATGACATCACCCACTTCATAGCCTTGTTAAATGATAGAATACAATGGAACACCAGCATAATAGCATGCTTCCTCCACTGCAAAATAATACACGAAGGAACATGTTGTCAAGTGTCAGGAAATGAGCTAAAAGAGGCAAAGACATTTACTGTTCTGTGTAACTCATTTTCCCGTTTCTATGTGTTTCAAACTCAGTACTAGACTATATGGTTTAGTTTCGATAATAATACCTGTCATCAGAAACGATGGAGATGATATGAGTAGAAGCTCAGACTTTCCCAGTTCCCACTCTTAATTGCGGAACTGAGATCCTCGGGGATTTGTGGAGAGAGTCTCTCCGAGCGACCTTTCCTTCTTCAACCTTTTAATAATAGTTGAAATAAACGCATAAAATTTCAGCAGAAGAAAATACCAGCTAGAGAACAAAACGGGGAAACTGACCAGTTTCTCAAAAGTTTCTTTGATTGTAGATTCGAGGGCTCAGATGGATGAGAGTCCAATGGAACATCCTGTTGTTGTCAGCAAGAAGAATGTTAGTGAGTGATATACTTGAGTAACTTGGAAAAAGAAGTGAACTTAAGGGAATCCGCAAACCAAATTTCAACTCACCTTCTCCCGAACAAATCTGGACAAAGCAATCGATGCAAGATTGCAGACAGCTGTTTCCGTTGGACTGCTGTATTCAATAACTCCACCGCAGAAACCGGAGGAGTTTATGGTACCAATATTTTGCTGATTGCTTTTTCTGTTGCATGAATCCTAAAACAGAGTACCAAAATGCACATTAAGAACCCGTGGCTATATGGCTAAGAGCATATAGCTACGGAATCATGTATGTTAATTACCTTGAAAGGCATATATGGCATTCCTGTTTCTAGCTGGGATGTCACGATTTCATTCCAAAGCTCAATCTCCTTAAAGACCTTTTGCCTTTCCCTAAAGACATGGAGTGGTATTGAGATAACATACGAAGTAGCATAATATATGTGGATGAAAAAGGGACTCACCTCTCTTTCATACTTTGTGTACAGTTTCTCAAATTCTGGTCCCCAGCAATCTGCCAAACCGGGAGCTTCACTAGGACAAAACAGTGACCACTGCCCATCATCATGGACTCTCTCCATAAAAAGATCTGGAACCCAGAGGGCATAAAACAAGTCCCTAGCCATGTGCTCCTCCTGCTTTGGAAAAACAAATGGTACATGGACGTTGTAGAAGGCAAACTTAGAAACCACATCTGAGGATAAAATTATCTTGGTATGAATGTGTTGTACCTGTCTGTGGCTATTACAGAGATTTAGGAACTCAGAGATATCAGCATGCCATGGCTCCAGGTACACTGTACAGCCTCCTCCTACACCAGGTGCAACGATATATATGAGTTCATTCACTAAACAGATAAAGCTAAGATGTATAATTCCACTTATCTCCTCCTTGACCAAGATAACGAGTAATAGCGTTGAAAACACCCAGCATTGGAACAATACCATTAGACATTCCGTTTGCGCCAGGGAGATTATGAACAGAAACACCAATACCACCTCCTAATTTGCGTATAGCATGACACCTTTTGGCTGTATCGCATATGCTCTCTATGCTATCATCTTTCAAGCATATAAGAAAGCAGCTGCCGAACTGCAAATTCTAATCATATCAAAAAGAAAGAATCAGATAAGATATTGCATATATATTATATAGTATCTCACAAGATATATGTATTTACTTGAGGCATTGGCGAGCCTGCACTTGAGAGAGTAGGAGATGCATGAGTAAACCATCTCTAAGACATCAAAGGGTAGCCTCTATCCCTTTCTCAAGCATCTTCTGAAACAGCCTCAAAGACTCCTCTACTTCCCCTTCTTCGGACAATTTCTTGGTAAGTACATTATACGACGTCAGATTCATTCTGCATCCCTCTACGAACATCTGATCCCAAAGTTTCTTCGCTGGACGGATCATCTCTGCTCTGCAACAAGCTTCGATGAGGGAGTTATAGAGTGAAACGTCTGGATCAAGCCCTTTCTTCTTCATTTCGTGTAACTCTCCCGGCCTTGCACGAGAATGATATATCATCAAACTGTAACTCTCAGGCTCTGAGAAATAGCCTCTGCTTGACAAAAGCTCATACGCCTTTATCAGAAGGTCGCCCTTCACGTGCCTGCAAAGATTCTTACTCAATTTGGTCAGAGTCGGAATTGAAGGCAGCTTCCCTGTGTTTGCCACCATGAAATTCAACAGCAGAATCTGGATCAACCGCATAAACCGATCCTATTAAAGCATCTAAAATATCATTATCAATGGGGAAGTTTCCACTCACAATCACCTCAGCGACTTCCTTAGCCTCGATCAAACGTTTAGCAGAGATCAAATCCAAGATGAAATCTCTGTAATCACTGATCCTGGGTGCTATACCAAGCTTTCTCTTCTTCTTTGGAACAACCTGTCTCTTGAGGTTAAGGTTAGTCTTTTTAACCTCACCCACAAGTCTCAACAGCTGATTCGTATCACAACTTCAACAGAAGCTTCCTATATACACACCAAAGCCAAGTGTATTGAGAGAAACACCTCTCTGACGCATTTTTATCAAACAGTTCCTGGGCATAATCAGAATACCCATCAGACGTTAGAGCAGCTAAGAGACGATCGCACACATCGTGATGAATCTCATGACCCGTCGAAAGAGCTTCTTCTAGAAACTTAAAACGCGCTCTGAGCTTTCTTACCTAATATGAGGGAGCGATACACGGAGGAATCGAGAAGGATTTTCCGGGATTTGACCTGTTTGAAGAGAGCGTCCATGGCGGAGAACTGTCGAGAAAGCGAGAGATTTTTGAAGACCGAGTGGTAAGAGATGGAGTCATGAGCGAGGGGATGGTGGTTTAGGAGGAAAGGGTCGATGACTCGAGCTACGAGCGAAGGATTTACCGAGTGACGAAAGCCGAGACTTTGGATAGTTAGCAAGAGCCCCGCAGCCGCAGGTCTCGTGATAGATGACGTCACCACTTCCGGTCGCTGACAACAAGTTCGGAGAAGAAAAGAAGAATCAGATACTATTTACTGAAGTCCATTAGTTAGTATCAGGCCCATATTTGGCCCATATAAGATTAGAAAATCACCCTCGAATGCTGGTAAATGTAGTAGTTAGAGAGATAAGTTTTACTTCTTTACCGGGTAGAAAAGAAAAAAATATCGCAAAATTGGATGACCCGGTTAAACCGGATTAATAAGCTTTTTCCCTAGCCGTCACTATCAAAACAAAATTGGAAGGGAAGTTGATGTTTGGTTTTGATAAAAAACCATTGAGTCACAGGACATGTACCACATCATTTCATAACCCCAAAATCAAAACCAAATTTCAGCTGAAGAAAATACCAGCTAGAGAACAAAACGGGGAAACTGACCAGTTTCTCAAAAGGGTAGTTTGCAGTTCAAGGAGCATCTGATTAACATATCAAAATATTTAAAAGCATGAATAATTTTAATAGTTAATATAATAGCTAAATTATCATATTAACACACACACACATATATATATATATATCTTAATTTAGAATACAATATTAAATTTAGTGGACAATAATATTATTTGATTATATATTATATTGAATTGTATATTATGATTTACAATTACAATTTTTGTAGCTTATTTCATAAAAATGTAAATATTCATCAAGTATGAGACGGGTTGAATGCCATATAATTAATTTATATTATAATAAATATTTGTTTAATGTTATAAGAAAAAAATATTTATAGTATAAATACGGATCAAATTAGAATATGACACCAATTATGGTTCTAATTTGTATAATATCTTAAAATCTGTAAAATGACTATATATCGTTCGGATTCAGATTATATTAGTTTGGTTTAGATATATTCAAAATTAAAATTCAAATTTAAAGACAAAACATAAAAACGTAAATACTTAGTTATATAGAATTAGATATTTAAAATATTTAATTGAAACTTACATACTTATGCTAGATACCATTTCAAATTTAGAATTGAAACTTTGAAGTACATATTTTTGTTTCAAATATTTATACATGTGCTTAATTTTGACATTCAGATCGGTTTTTAAGTTTTCAGAATTGTCAATTTTTTGGCTACCCATTCTGAATTTAACTAATAACACTTCGGGTTTAGATACATTTTTTACAATCCTAAAAAACTAATTCTAATATTTTTTACATTTTGAACCGAGTATGGAACGGGTTTTAATTTTGGCTTGATTTAGACTTTGGATTATAGATCCTATACTCAAATTTACTTAAATAAAAACAAAATATGATTATATAAAATTTTTATCAAAAATTATTCGCGCTTCAAGCGCGGATTAAAATAATACTTATGATTATGATTGCAAAAGACCATAAGAACAGACTAGTCTTGTGTTAATTGATTATTAACATTATGAACACAAGAATAGACTAGACTAGTCTTGTGTTAATTGTTTATTACTAAAACATTAATAAATGTTCAAAATTCAATTTATATCTGACAACATTTAATTAATTATCATAACTTTGATAATCCTACAATTGAAGCAACATCAGATGACAGCCTAATTATCATTAATGAACTTTAAGATGGTCGGTTAGTGATGGTTGATAGCTTGATGCTACTATAACCGGAGCCACCGGTTTGGAATTTATTACAGGACCGGTCAGGTTGGGTTTGATGTTAGTTTAACACCTACCAATTGCGATGAATGAATCTAACGGCTTGGAAACGAAAGGTGCATAGAGATTAAAGGGTAGAGGATCAGAGCAGTCGAAGGTTATATGTGTGATGCTATTTTCGCTGACGTCAACCATTAAGTTACTGACACGTGGAAACATAGAGAAGAGCGTTAAGAATAAATGCTTTTCTTGCTAAAGAAAGATAAAAATGCCTTGTCTAATCCTTCACGCCGCGTCTAGCCACCATTAAACAACTTTCGCTTTCTCTATCTTTCAGCAGAGCTAAGCTTGGCTCATCTAACACAATAGATCGGCTCAGCTTAGTAGAGAATATAATTAAGAGAAATTAGGAGCTATACACGAGCTATACACGTGACTTATTCGAAAATTAGCAAAATGCCTTTTTATTTTTTAGACACTATTCATGTAAATAAAAATACAAAAATTTAGGACAATAAACATCCCACGAAACAATGTTACTTAAATGTTTATTTAAGAACTGCTCGTTATTACTTCTAATAATTTTACTTACCCCCGATTTATTTCTGTTAATAATCTCTAAAAAGTTGAATGTATATATGAATAGAGATTCTTAAATGGAAGTTACATTTTTTGGATAGAAACATTAGGTGTACTTTATGCACGAGTTTTGATTGATATTTTAATTGATATTTTAATTTTATGCAAAACGTTAAAAAAAAGAAATTTTTATCGTAATTATAAGATAGTTACATATATATTATAAACTTATTTTAAAGAAGAAAAAATTATTTTCCACGTGAGCTTTGAATTGTATTTATGTTTCAGTAATCAACATATGTATTTGTATTTATGTTTAAAAATATAAAAGTTTAGAAAAAATACTATTAAAAAATTTGTAAAAAAATATTAATTATCTTTATCTTATTATATATATTTTATTTTTTCAAAATTATTGTGTCTTTAGGATTTTAGAAAAACAATAGTATGAAATTAATTACTTTACAAATATTTTTTATTTAGGATTCATAAAAAAAACAGTTAAACACTCTTTACTTTTTATTATTAAAAAAATTTAATTTTGTTTTTTCAAATTCTTTTTTTATTATTGTAATAATTTTTTTTTAAAAAAATACTGTTAAATAATCTTTTTAAAATCATCTTTTATTTAAGATTTAAGAAAAATAAAATTATTATTAAAGAAATTATTTTAAATAATTTTTGTTTTTAACATTAAAATTTTGGTTTTTCTCTAGAATTTGTTGATTCGTTATGTCTTTTTTTTTGCATTAGAAATCATATTTACTTTTTAACAAAGACTATTTAATGTTAATTTTCCTAACATCATTGTTAAAAAGTAAATATGTTTTTTAATGCAAAAAGAAAGATTTAACGAATCAACAAATTCTAGAAAAAAAATTAATGTTAAAATTGTAAAAGGATAATTTGTTTTTACTCTTAAATAATTTTTGTTTTTAACATTAAAATTTAGTTTTTTTGAATTTATTGATTTGTTTTTTTTTTCTTTTTGCATTAGAAAGCATATATACTTTTTAACAATGAGGTTATGGAAATTAACATTAAACAATTTTGTTTTTTTAGAAGGATAATTTTTTATGATTGTTTTTCTTTATTAATCGTTTTTATATGTCATTTTTTTGGATTTTGACCTTTTTAATTAAGATTTGAATAAGGAAAAATTAGAAGAAAAAAAACAGTTTTTTCCTTTTTAAGGTTTAAAAAAATAATTATGATTTAATCTTTTTAAAAGAATAATTACTATTTAAAAAATGATTACTATTTAAAAAGGATAATTACTGATCTTTTTTTTAAATAATAACTATTATAAAGAAAATTAGCATTAATCAGTTTCTTAAAACTATATTTTTAAAAGGATAATTACTATTTTTTTTACAATAATTTTTTCTTTATTATTAGAGAGAAGGAAAATCAGTGTTAAATTTAGAAGGACAATTACCATTTTTTTTTAAAATAGTAAGGATAATTACTATTTTAAAAAAAAAATAATAACTATTTTTTTCTAAAAGGATAATTGCTATTTTTTACTTAACACATGTCACAATGCAATCGTGTTAATTAATAACTTTGAGCTTTATATAATAAGATATCCGGATTCGGAGTATATATAGGCAAATAGAAATGAACAAGGAGGGGAGGATTCATGTATAATTAAAATAAGATAATTACTAGGTTTGTTGATTCGGTGTATCTCATACGTGGAAAAATCAAAGAAATGAAAAAGAACGTGAAGACTGTAACAAGCAAAGAAAGAAAGAAAGAAAAAAAAAATATTATTTTTTTTAACATTTATAAAAACCAAACAAAAAAAACGTTATCTTCAATGTTTATCCGGTGTTAATGCGTCTTAATCGTTTGTTTTTCTGGATCACGCAAAGATTTAGGTTTTTAACATGTGTGCTTAGGGTAAAGTTTATCCACAGCAAATGGTGTAAAATCTATGTTTCATGATTTATTTTACCATAAACGAAGACTTTAGATAAACTCTCATACGAGTCAATTTTTGATTAATTTAATTCAATTTGGGAATGAAGCGAGGCATAATTGGCCGACGTGGGATCCGTAAATGTAAATCAGTAAAAAAAAAATATTAATTAAAAGGAAGGAAATAAAAAAATCTAAAATCAAAAGGGTAGAAAGAGAGAGATATATACAGTAACGCTAGATCCATGGCAGAAACAGCGTAGCAAAATCCTTTCTCCTCTTCCTCTTCTTTTTGTCTTCTTCCCATCCATCCATTCTTCTCTTATTATTCTCCTAACAGAAAACTAATCTCTCTCTCTTTTTCTCTCTCTCCCCGGAATCAAGGCTTAGGGGATCGGAGAATCGCCGGAATTATACAATTACGCCGTCTTCCTGGTTGAAGAGTAAGGAGAATTTCAACTCTCCGATTCACTTTTTTGTTGTTTTCCTTGGAATTATGTATATATATATTCTCTGCTGGTTTATGATTAGATAGAAATAAACAAAGCGAACTCTCTCTCTGTCGTTTTCATTTAGCTTTTAGAGGAAGGAAGAAGCATAATTGTGTATGTTTTTACCATGTGAATTGCGTTAATTAGGGTTTTTTGTTTATTGATTGCAATTTATTTTGAATTTGGTATGTGGAATTGGGTTGATTCTCTCTCTCTCTGCTTTGAATGTTATTTATTATCATCATCTGAAGCAAAATTGTACTCTTAATTGCTTTTTTAATAGTACCAAATATGAATCCTTTTGGGATTGTACTAGAAAGCTTCCTGTGTTATCAATGGAATTGTATAATTTGATCTCTCTCTTTTTTTTAGAAAAAATGAGTCTGATCACTTTTTTTTGTCTCTTCTTCTTTGGATTTTGGTTGGCAGCTCTCTTGTACAATGCCATCTGATATATCTGAACCCAGAGGTGGAGACATTCGCACCGCTCCAGAGGTTAACTCTTTATTCTCTGCTTTTTCCAGCGTTTTCCTTTGAATTTTGTGATATAATTTGCAATGCAAGGCCTCCAGCTCCCGGAAACTATGCTATTACAACAACGCTGTTTTTTTTCTAGACATTTGATGTTTTTTTATTTATTTAGCAGATACAGTCTGGTTTCATGAAAACAAATCCAGTGCCTGAAGGTGTTGTGGATAGAAGCTCTAATGGACCGCAACGATCAAGCTTTTCTGAGGCGCTTCCATCTGCTATTCCTGATGGAAGAACAGCCGAAAGTGATTCTCACTGGGAGAGCAGTCTGTTTTCCAGCTCATTCTCTGAAATTTTTAGTAGAAAATGTAAAGCTTCTGATTCTTTTTCGTGAAAATACTTTTACCTGTTTTATTGGTTCCTCTACTTTCTTGGTCATGAAAGTATATATTAGTGTGCTTTCGCTGACTGCTTTTGATCTGTATTTTTTTTGCAGTAAGGCTACCAAGAAGTGATAATTTATCTTTTATGCCTGCATACCCCGAGGAAGAACCTTCTCAGTCTTTGGAGGAGATGGAGGCGCAAACTATTGGAAACCTTCTTCCAGATGAGGACGATTTCTTTGCAGGAGTGGTTGACCATAAGTCTCGTGCCAGTGGAGGAGATGATTTGGATGACTGTGACCTATTCAGCAGTGTTGGTGGCATGGAGCTAGATGGGGATGTTTTTTCGTCTGTGAGTCAAAGAAACGGTAAGAGAGTCAGTAATGTTTTCGTTGCTGGTGAGCACTCTCGAGGAGAAGTTACATCCAGAGTACTTTTTGTTACGAATATGGATAGCATCATTGGAGATTATGAGCTCAGGGCCCTTTTTGAGGTACGTATTTTTCACTTGTCTTTCTGACTACATGATCCTAATTTATTGCACAAGATGTTGTTTTAGATTCTCATTGATGATATGTTTACTTGTTTAGCAATATGGAGATGTCCGGGCTCTTCATACAGCTGGCAAGAGTCGTGGCTTTATCATGGTATCATACTATGATATAAGGGCTGCTCAGAATGCCATGAGAGCACTCAACGGTAGGCTCTTAAGGGGAAGGAAGCTTGATATTCATTATCATATCCCAAAGGTCTTCTCCATCGTTCCATACCCCTTTGTTTATGTGATTGTGGTTTACTTCCGTGCTATGTGCGTTTTCGCTTTCATATTTGCGGTCAAGTATCTTGCTGATTACTCCCTTCTTTCTATATCAGGAAAATTCTAAGAAAGAGAACACCAGCGAAGGAGCTCTGTTGGTTAATAATCTGGATTCTTCTATATCCAATGAAGAGTTTTGCAGAATTGTTAGTTCATACGGAGAAATCAGAGAGGTTTTCACTGGCTTTCGACTTGTACTTGCGTTTGTGATATTGTCTACTATATGACTTTGTGATTTTAAATTTATGCTATTGCTGTTGTTTGTAGGTTCGTAGAACGACGTCTGAGAACGCACAGATATACGTAGAGTTCTTTGATGTTCGAGCTGCAGAGGCTGCTCTCCGAGGGCTAAGTGGGCTTGAGCTTGCTGGTAGGCAGCTTAAACTTGCGCCATCCTTTCAAGAGGGAACAAGGTGGTTATCATAATTCTTCCTTCCTTAATTTTTTTATGCGGCTGTTAACTGCCTCCAGTAACAATTTGATTTGACTTTCTGATCTTCTGTTAAATAAGAACGCCACTTTTGTTGATATGTTAATTCATCATACTTTTTTTTTCAGTTTCACGCCACAGTTTGCTGCAGATGATGTTGAGGGAGGTCTACCTAAAATGGCCTTTAATAATCTATCATCAGCACAGATAGGTATAATAGTGAACACGGGCTATGTTTTTTCGTTTCTGAAGATTTGGCCTACTGTCACAAGACACAACTCATACCTATCCTTTAACTATCTGTTTCAGGAAGACATTACCCAGGAATATTAGCTTCAACCTCCACTAATGGTGGATCTATGCGCGTGATGCATAATTCTGTTGGGTCACCTGTGAACTCCTTCACTGGACGCCATCAGAGTCTCGATATTCCTATTGGAACTTCACCAACGACAAGAATCATGTCCGCTAGTAAGCCTGTTGGCCTTCAGGAGTCTGGAAACGCTTTTGATAGTTCACAAACGGGGATTCAAAGCATGCCAAACCTTCATCCTCATTCCTTTCATGAGTACCTTGACAACTTCGCAAGTGGTAGTCCTTATAAATCGTCTGCCACATTCTCTGAAATGGTCAATGATGGTCAGAAAGCAAGTGAAGGCTTTATGATGAGCAATGTTCGTGGAGTGGGTGTAGATGGGTTTAATGGAGGTGGTAAGTACATGTTTTAATTAGTTTTCTGCATTGATACATTTGCCTAAGGTTAGGGATTGTGGGTTGCTGACAACTGTTAATTTAAGTAGGATAATGAAGCTCCTCATTTTAGCTAGGATAATATATTATTTGGTATAATACTGGATTGTGGAGAGGGAAAGTGGCCCATACATACACTGCATATTATAATCCTACCATTCTGAATGGCTGAGAATTTTGCATTTTTTTTACTTGTAGTCATAGGATCGCCGGTAAATCAAGGATCCCATCGTGCGAATCCCAACTTGTGGAGCAACTCTAACCCATCAAATGGCATAATGTGGCCTAACTCACCATCTCGCGTCAACGGCATTACTTCGCAGCGCATCGCACCTGCTACTGCATTCTCTAGAGCATCTCCTTTAATGGTGAACATGGCATCATCGCCTGTGCACCACCACATTGGATCTGCCCCGGTATTAAACTCGCCTTTTTGGGATAGAAGACAGACCTACGTAGCTGAATCTCCCGAAACTTCTGGATTTCACTTTGATTCTCATGGTAGCATGGGATTTCCTGGCTCTTCTCCCTCGCATGCAATGGAGATGGCTGCTCATAAGGGGTTTTCTCATGTTGGTGGGAATCGCATGGATGCCAATTCCAGTAATGCTGTATCGCGATCATCGCGACAGATGCCTCACTTCTTTTCTGGAAGGAGCTCAATGCTTTCAGTGCCAGGCTCGTTTGACTTGCCTAATGAACGATACAGGAATCTCTCTCAGAGAAGAAACGAGTTTAGCTCTAGTAATGCTGAAAAGAAACTGTTTGAGCTTGATGTTGATCGCATATTACGTGGGGAGGACAGCAGAACAACATTGATGATTAAAAACATTCCTAACAAGTGAGTCAATCCGTTTCTTTTTATGTTAATGTAATTGCAAGTCGTTTTTGGTATGAGTTGGATTCACAGGTAGGTCATATTATCATGTACCATCCTTGATATTTTAATTCACTTTCCCTTTTTGTTTCTGTGATGGTTTTAGGTATACTTCTAAGATGCTTATAGCTGCCATTGATGAGTACTGTAAAGGAACATATGACTTCCTTTATTTGCCAATTGATTTTAAGGTATGCATCGCTTTTAACTTATTATCTAATAAAGGCTACTGCAGGCGTTGTAGCCTATTATGGTATGTATTTTCAATATGATGAACGTGTGCCCTTTCTTTGCAGAACAAATGCAATGTGGGATATGCTTTCATCAACCTTACCAAACCGGAAAACATTGTCTCGTTGTACAAGGTATACATGATCGATTTGTCTTTACGACGTACCAAATCTGTTTAGAACAAGCATTCGTTACAAGTTTAAATCTCTGACAGGCATTCAACGGAAAGAAATGGGAAAAATTCAACAGCGAGAAGGTGGCATCTCTTGCATATGGTCGGATCCAGGGAAAATCAGCACTCATTGCTCATTTCCAGAACTCAAGCTTGATGAACGAAGACAAACGTTGCCGACCTATTCTCTTCCACACCGCCGGTCCAAATGCTGGTGATCAGGTAACAAAGATATCTCTTGTTACTTAGTATAACATAGAATGCATTATTCGTGTTTCCTTGTGGTTCATAAAGAGTCATATAGAGATATGTACGAGTCATTGTTGTTTATTTGAAGAAATGATTCATTTGTATCAATGTGCACGACTGTGCAGGAACCGTTTCCAATGGGTACGAACATACGGTCAAGACCAGGGAAGCATCGAACAAGTAGCATGGAGAATTACAGCAACACCAACTTTAGCAGCAGCTCAGAGAAGAGAGAAGAGCCTCCAAATGGGACGGACTCGTTCTAACCTGATGAGGCAGACAATTTTCATGTCATAAGCCCAGACTAACCTTAGACATCTTCTATCAGAGACCCAAAAGATTAATAAGGTAATATATATACATATCGTTGTCACCCCAGAGCTTTGTAAATCCTTGGAAGGGGTGATAAAGTGGAGAAAGTTATTGGACTTTGGTTCTCTAAACTTGTTCAGGTTGCTTCACAAGTTTTGTTGTATCATCAAATCTTGCTGGCTTTTTTCTTTTTTGCTTTTCTAATTTTTTTGAGACTTTTTTGTTTTTCCCTATTTTGTTGGGTTGTGTTTACAAGGATGTTTCTTTGTAACAACAGTCAAGTACAATGTGTTTCAGTTTCTTTGTCAGCGTTTTGGGACCATATCATTTTTATGTAAACCCTTGAGGGCAAAGTTTTTGGCAACTCTTCTTTCATCTTATTCTTGCTTCTAGTGTGTTATTATATAAACCATGTGACACATTCGGTTGGTTAAGCTTCTTCCCTATTCGAGTTTTTTTTTTTTTGATCAATCATTTGGTATCTGCGTGGCCGAACCAAACCGATGAGAAATCGATTCAAACACCGGCTATTTAAAGTTCCCCCCACCTTGTGCATAGACAATTAAGATATAGACTTGAATCATCTCATTTGACTATATTCTGGCCCATTAAGACCAAACTACGACCCATGAAGGCCCTCCTCCCTCTTTACAAAAGAAAACAGAAAGAAGTTGGGTTTTGTCTGCAATATAAGGTGTTTAATTATTTTCTATTCTCTTGTTTTAGCTTGAAAAGGGTAATTATGTTCGGTGATTATGCTTTTGGAAAAAGGTTTGTTCGCCTTTCTGGTGGCAAAAACGTTTAATTAGTTTCATTACGTAAAAATCATGTCTTATTACTGTGCACGTCCCTCTAAAAGTTGCGTTTTCATTTTTCTTATTTGATTCCAGTCACACCGCATTATCGGATAATAATATGAATAATCCATATTCCCTTCTAAGAAAATGCTTATTCACAAAATTATCTTGTACAAGTCGGCTTGTACATCTAACATAATAAAATAAACGAAGACCAAATTTCGATGTGTGAAAAAATCCACTGGAGTAAATATCCTCACGTGACGGTTGCATCTAAAACTTATCTCTTACTGCCAATTTAATACGCCTAGTTTTAATTTCTGTAATTATAGATTAATAATATTGGTTGTGTTAATAAACAATAATGCGAATAATGTAGTCCATAATAAGAAGGAAAAAAAGAGGGGTGGGGGCAAGTAAATGAAAAAAGAGTCAAAAGACTGAAGACAGATCTCTCTTCTGTCTACTTGGAAAAACACAAGTGGGTCCCTCATCCTCAAATCTCCTTCTGTAAACTCGAACGTTTGTCTGTGTTGTTTGTTGTTCGATCCATCTTTTGAGCTATGGGAAGCTGCTGGTCCGACGGTAGAGGTAGTGGGGGAATGGTCGGTGTTGGTGGGACTACTTCCTCCGCCGGCGGCGGCGGCTACGCTTGTCCTAACGACGCCGTTGACTACTACCTCAAGTCTCGCGGCTTCAACGGCCTCTTCTCTCAGATCGAGGTCCCTTTCTCTTTCTTCTTTTTTGAACCAAAAGATTTGAATTCTCATAGTTCTCACCTTCATAGTTCTCGCAGTTATCCTTCTCTGCTTCTAATTTACGAGACCGTGACGTCATTTCAAAGGTTCGTTCTACTTCTCACAAATGCTGTTTTCTCTCATTGATGGATTTATATTAGTAGAATGGAGCTGTCAAATTGTTGCTTTGGTTCCTCAAGAGTGTTTCTCTTTCAGACAATTGAAATGATATGTTTTATAACAAAATGTCTTAAAGTATAATTTTTTTTTGGAATACTTTGGGGTTGTGATATGCAGAGCGATGCAATGGTGGTTGTTCATACAAAAGGAAGAGATGGAACACTTTCAGAACTGTTCCGAAGTGAAGTTGTTTTGAATTCTCTCAATCCTAAATGGATTAAGAAGCTTACACTCTCTTACCATTTCGAGGTTGTCCAGACATTGGTGTAAGCTGCTTTAAAACATCAGCCTTGTATGCCACTTTAGGTAACGAGATAAAGTTTCTCACTTTATGACCATTCCTTCTTCTTCTGCACAGGTTTCGTGTGTTTGATATTGACACTCAGTTTCAAAACTCTAAGGAGGAGGTATATTCATATAATCTCGTTATGTGCTCTCATGTTCCCTTTTCTAACTTTTAAAAAAAAAAAGTGTTACGCTATATGATTGGGGGATTTCATTTCAGATGTTGAAGCTCGATGAACAGCAGTTTCTTGGTGAGGCAACATGTGCATTGTCTGAGGTATCTATCCACTGCTGAACCTTCTTTTATTTATTTTTTAGTTTTCGTTAGGACCCTATTTTAGTGCTTAGCTTGCTATGGGTTAATAATATTGATTGACTATGCAGATTGTAACCAAATCAAACAGGACCATTGCCTTAGAACTCACGCGTATAGAAAGTGTTGCTGGACAGAACTATGGAAAGCTTGTTGTCCATGCTGAGGAGTCTCTAGCTTCTAAGACCACAACGGAGATAGTTTTTAGGTGCTTGGGTTTGGAATCAATGGATCACTTCTCTAAAAGTGTAAGAGCTATTAAATAGTCCATACAATCTTTCACAAGAACTCACTTCAGACAAAAAAAAAACATAACATGTGTGTTTCTTCACTGTGGCAGGACCCTTTTTTAGTGATATCTAAGATTGTAGAGCATGGAGCTCCAATCCCAGTCTCTAAAACCGAAGTCTTGAAGAATGATTCCAATCCGATTTGGAAACCAGTCTTTCTTAGTGTTCAACAAGTGGGGAGTAAGGTAATTTACAGACAGAGGTTCTTATTTGTTATCTTAGTTTGTTTGAACAGGAAAGTGTATCAGTTTATCTTCTTCTGTGACCATTGCAGGATAGTCCATTGGTAATAGAGTGCTTAGACTTCAATGGCAATGGCAACCACAATCTTATAGGGTAACCACTTACTTTCATCTTCCTTCAACTCTAGTTAAGGACAAGATGAGATGCTTTTTGTTTGGTTTTGCCAGAAAAGTTCAGAAGTCACTTGCAGACTTAGAAAAGCTTCATTTAAGTGGCCAAGGAATCAATCTACTCTTACCTACAGGTGTTGGACATAAACATGAAGACAAGGTATGTATCTTCTTCAACAATAACAAGTGCTTGAAATACAATCTGAATGCTATTTACCATTACTTTCAGGCATTAAAGAGTCAGATTTTCGTGGACAAGTTTACTGAAACTGTTCAGCATACATTCCTAGAGTACTTGGCTTCTGGTTTTGAATTGAACTTCATGGTCGCAATTGATTTCACAGGTATGAAAATAAAAGGAACTGATAAGTGCAGAGTTTCTCAAAGACTAATGCATTGTCTCTCATGTTTCATTAGCTTCAAATGGGAATCCTCGTCTACCAGATTCCTTGCATTACGTTGATCCTACAGGAAGATTAAATGCCTACCAGAGAGTAAGAACACTCTCTCCTTAAGTTGTTTTCTGATTCCTTGGCAGAAGCAGTGTCTGTGTGTGTGAATTATGATCCTTCTTTCTTTGTATTCAGGCAATAGTTGAAGTTGGAGAAGTGTTACAGTTCTATGACTCTGACAAAAAGTTTCCAGCATGGGGCTTTGGAGCACGTCCTATAGACATACCAGTTTCTCATTGCTTTAACCTCAACGGAAGCAGTACTTACTGTGAGGTCTGTCACAGTAAACAACATGAACTAAGTAGAGCTTTGTATCAAAGTTTTCAATAAAATCCTTTATTTTTATTTTTCATCAGGTAGATGGGATTCAAGGTATCATGAACGCATACAATGGTGCTCTCTTCAACGTCTCTTTTGCAGGACCTACTCTCTTTGGCCCCGTGATCAACGCTGCTGCAACAATCGCAAGCGAGTCACTCGCTCAGAATGCAAGGAGATATTACGTCTTGTTGATAATCACTGTGAGTTTTTAATGTCCTTTTCTTTGTATGTAAATAAGACAATGGAAACTAAACTGTGGGTTTTAATAGGATGGAGTTATAACAGATCTGCAAGAGACGAAAGACGCATTGGTCAGTGCATCAGATCTCCCATTATCAATCCTCATCGTTGGAGTAGGAGGAGCTGACTACAAAGAAATGGAGGTTCTTAATAAGAATTTTCAACACTACAAAGTTGATGGTTTCTGTTAGATTCTTACAGAGTTGTGTTGTTGTTTTGCGTAGGTACTAGATGGAGACAAAGGAGAGAGATTAGAAAGCTCTAGTGGTCGTGTAGCGTCACGTGATATAGTCCAGTTCGTTGCATTAAGAGACATACAATGTGAGTGTGTTCTTGATTTCTTTGGGCTTTTAAAACAAAAGAAGCAGAGTTTTGGTTGAACCATGTCTTTGTGTATGTGTGTGTGTGCAGATGGAGAGGTGTCAGTGGTAGAAGCGCTTCTAGCGGAGTTGCCTTCACAGTTTTTGGCTTACATGAAAAACCGTAACATCACTCCCACGACCTCTACTTCTTGATTGCATGCATCCTCAACACCTCTTCTGTACATACACATCCATCACTGCTCTGAACGCTGTCGTATCCTCTTTTTATATATTTATTGTCTGGAAATTTTCAGTATCCAGTATGCCACGTCAACTCGTCAAGTTTTATAAACTTTTTGATTTGTTTGTTTTCTCTTTTATTTATTTCTAAAATACAGATGATTTTTTATTTAATATAATTTGTCAAATTATTGGCTTCGGGCATATTCAAAATCAAAGTACTATTTATTCAACGGTCAATATATTCCAGTTTTTGACTTTGTTGTTTTCTTTGTTAGGATTTAGGTGCTGACTTTTTGAAGCTGAACTAGCTTTAAGGGTGGACTGTTGATTTATATTACCGTACGCTGAAATATTTAACTGTGAAAAAAAAATACGATGCAATTAGGGCAACATAGTAAACAATAAAACCTTAATATATTTTCTAACCAATAATATAATATGTACCTTTTTTGTAATAGTAATAATATGTACCTTATTTTAAATATTTACCATGTTTTCACAAAATATGAATAGCTATAAAATTTACTTTATTGTTAGTTGAGTTAATGGACTAGTGGTAGAATAGTATTCCGCAAACAGTAAATAGTCTAAAAAGCATTATTATAAGTTAAAATGCTTAACAAGATTATGAATGGAAAATTCAGAATTTTTACAGTTGCACTTGCATGTAAAAAACTTGATGTTCATCATTGGACTAAGAGCTTCCTCCGAGTCCTAGACATGAACAGTACATTGAATTATTTCCAGATATAGATGAAAATTGAAAACATCTTTGTATATCTGTTAGTAGAAAGAGATCTACTCCAAAACAACATGATGATCACTTCACACGTTTTCTCTTTAGTTAGTGATCAGCGTTTACACATCTCTTGGATATATAACTAATTTTGTTTTTTCATCTCTATCCAAATGTTTCCCAAGAAAGAAAAAATCATATCCCACTTCAAAAATCACACGTAAGCTTCTCTTTTTAGTAGTATATTCTAACCAATGAAAATAAATATATTATCATACTATGGTCTATTCCTTAGCTTTTTCAGAGTATCGGTTTGCACCCAAAAGATATTTATGTTTCTTTGTATTTAAAAAACCATTGAAACAATGTTCTAGTTGTTTTCTTCGATTCCACATATGTGTTCCGAAAAGAACCCAGCAAGGAATATGTAACATGCATGCATTTCCCTTCTTTATTGGTTTTTCTAAATTATCATTTGGGATCTTCTTATAACGTTCATATTTATTTAGAGCTTTACTAGTAATCTTTATTGATATCCACTTCTTAACTTGTTCAAATTCACACGTACGCATTTCTGCTATATGCAAATCAGAATATCTTTTGACGCGTCTCTACAGTTTTGATAACAAGAACTATCATATAAGTGAAATGATTTTTACGTGTTTCGAAGATTATCATACCTAGAAAAAGAAACAAATATTAAAAGAATATACAAAACTTCAGCTTTACGTTTTTGTTATTCGTTTATTTGTCTACGTTCACATAGCCAAAAATGCTTCTATAAAACCTTCAAAATTGTTCACTCCAAAACCCTAACTACTATCTCTCTTCCACTCACCTTCTTTATTTCTCATGTAGAACTGGTACTCTACTTAAAATCCTAAGATCTTGACCAAGTCCAAACCCTCCTGAAAAGAGAAAGAGATTTAAAATATTTCTAAAAAGATGATGCCCTTTGGAGCCGGTGAAGCTGGGGGAAAGAAAGAAGCCGATGATGAGGAGAACATATTTCCTTTCTTATCAGCCAGATCTCAATACGACACGCGTGCCATGGTCTCAGCCTTGACTCAGGTCATTGGCAACCAAAGCAGCACTCATGATACTAATCAACATCACCCTGTAGACTATAATCAACCAGATACTATCCAACCTGTTCCTCCTGCTCAAGATCAAGGTATATAAAGAGTTATGTATAAGCACATATAGCTGGACTTTGTAGCATATTTATTGCAAATAATAGCTAGTTATATGTTTATGTACATATAATTAACATAACTACGAGAATATTCATATTATCTCGCAGTTGACTTGTAGCGTTGTGTGATAAACATACATATGAGAAGTGTACCAAACCCATGTGTTAATATTTTATGTTGATTATATGAAGGAAACTTGAGGAAGAGGCATTATAGAGGGGTAAGGCAACGACCATGGGGAAAATGGGCTGCTGAAATTCGAGATCCACAAAAGGCAGCACGCGTGTGGCTCGGAACATTTGAGACCGCTGAAGCTGCGGCCTTAGCTTATGATGAAGCAGCTCTTAAGTTCAAAGGAAGCAAAGCTAAACTCAATTTCCCCGAGAGAGCTCAACTAGGAAGTAGCACTAGTACTATTACCGGTCTACCAAACTACTACTCTTCTAATAATCAAATTTACTACTCAAATCCGCAGACCAATCCACAACCCATGCCATATTATAACCAATATTACTATAACCAGTATCTTCAGCAAGGAGGAAATAGTAATGATGCACTAAGCTATAGTTTGGCCAGTGGGGAAACGGGAGGATCAATGTATAATCATCAGTCAATATCTACTACAACTTCTTCTTCTTCTGGTGGATCTTCAAGGCCACAACAAGACCAAGATTACGCTAGATTTTGGCATTTTGGGGATTCTTCTCCCAGTTCAGGTTTTTGAGATTCTCATAAAAGTAATAAGGGATTTGGCGGGTGACTTGTTGAGGAGATCATATGTTCTTTGAGTGTTTTTCTCATTACGCTTGTGTTTTGTTTCTGATCATTTTGTTTATTTCGTCCTTTAAGAATTTTCTTGGGGGTTTTTATTAACATGCAACCTTTGGATTTGGATTTAATTTTATGCTAGAATAAGTTAACTATGTCACATAAATGTTACCTTAGAATTTATGGGAATAATCTCAAAATAAGCACACATACCTACAAATATTCACTGGTTTGCATGTTAATCGATCTATCATATGGCGTGTAATACGTACGTGATAAAGGCAACATATATAAAACCAAATAAAATCTGAGTTTACAGGATGTCGTATGACTCATATCACATGATATATGTTAAAATTTTTCTTTTATTATGATGTTTCGATTATATTACCTGCGCATAAATACAGTCAAAGCAAAGCTTTCTTGTATATGTATCTTACATGACAAAGCCATAGAATGTTACGCATCATTATTTTAATATTGAACATTCGTCTAATCACATTGGAATGTTTGATCTTTTCTTTTTATGGGCTCTGCTAACACACTTCGAATTCACAAAACTATTACGTTTACGGTTTGTATGAATCAGGTCATAAATAATCACGTTTATTCTTTTTAATAATTAATACGTTCCAATACAATAGTTAAGAATATTTTATCGTAATTACATTACATTGATATATTTTTGAAAATATTGTGTGTTTAATATTTATAGAGTCCAGTTCAAAAAAAAATATTGTTAGAGTACCAAAAGTAGTTGGTTTTTCTATCAAAGCCAGTATAATGAGACTTTCACAAGCACTTTGTAGTTACAAAAGATAGACTTGGTTTTGAAGTAACAAGTATGAAAACTTGACCAAAACAGATTCCCTGAGGGTTTGTTCAACACCTTGAATTTGTCAATCCAAGGACGTTGACTTCTCTTGACCCATGTTTTCATGTCCTTCTACTAATTTGTATTTCTCTCGTCTTTTACATTAGATTTACTAACATGAATATGCCTACCTACTCTATACAATGATATTGGGAATGTGTAATGCAGATTTATAAAAACATATTACACATATGATGAGATAATTAATTTTGGAGGAAGTGTACCAATTTGAGTTAGATTCAGTGAATAATATGTTTCAGAAATGAAAGAAATCATTTTGTTTTGAAATTTGGACACTTATTTTTCATATCATCATGCCAATTGAAATGATGGTTACGATGTAATGAATTTAGTTGTAATTAAATACTTTCCGACCAACGCGTTGTCTCCTCTTTCTTTTGTCCTTTTTTTTT
>JABAYD010005620.1:0-10604 GCA_014822095.1 Diplotaxis tenuifolia | reverse complement strand
CGCTGACTGAAAGCAATCTGCAGCTGTTTGCGTTAATCTCCATATGGATCTCTTGCAAAGTGTGTTTGCCTCCTTTACTTCTGTCAGCGTTTCTGTGTGTTGTTCACTTCTATTATATCATACCTGAGTTGTTGCTTCTGCAGATGCACTGTTCCAGAGGTTTATCAGTTCAAAGTCTAAAATCCTTGGGTGATAAAATGATCACAGAGCAGCTCTTCACGGTTCGGGATTTAATGGAAGCAGTAAGCTACTTTTTTGAAAAGCTCGAAGTTATTATTGAAATGTGTTTGATGATTTGATTGTTTTCATTGAGTTGTAAGGTTTTTTTTTGCAGGAACTAGTTTTCCTGAAGGTAACCATTCTACACTTGGGGATGTTGTCTACACAATAGAAGTTCTATCCAAATTATTGTCTGTCTTGGGAACCAGGTTACGAAATTTGAGATTGGCACTTTAAATATAGCTTATACACTGCTTGATGACCTTCTTATTCAGTTCAAGTAAGTTGTTTTGATCCTTACTATCTGACTTCTTAGCTAAAAATATTTATTTCATGTTCTAAGTATCTAACTTCTAGCTATATTGTCTTCTGCTAGAGAAGTTGCAAAGGCTGGAAAACTTTTGAACTTTGAGGCATGTATGGATATGATGGATCTTCTGTACGAGAAGGAGGAGACATCAGTTCTTTATCATTCTTCCACATCTCTGGCTGCTTCCATTTTGGTTACTTAATTACTCTCTTTATTCCTAAATCGGTGAAATTATATCTATGCATAAACATCAAAAATGAAATGAGGTTGTGTTCTTCTCTTGACTACAGGTCTCTTCTTACATTATAACCGTGCCTAAACAGCAGTGGGAGTTCCCTATTCTCCCATGGGGTAAGCCTACGTCTCTCTGCTATTTCCATCAAAAGCATTTTATATTTACTCTTATCGATGACAGATTTATATGTCATAGGATACTCAATAAGTTAGAAACAGGCTATATAGCATATAGGATCCCCAAAGGCCCAAATGTTCACCTTTTTGACCTCTCAAAGAAGACATTGTTGTTCCCACTTAAAGTCTTCTTCATCTTTCCCTTTAGACCCGGACACTGTAATGATGTTCCTCAACCTTATAGTCTTAATTATGATTATGAGCCATCAAGGTTGACTTACTAAACTCTGCCCACCGGCCATATACGGTTTACGGACCAGTCAAATCTTTTTGTGGCCCTTCAAATTTTGCTAAACCTAACATATCTCTGGCCTGGGCCACTCAAATATTGTACCGGGCCGTATAAACTATAGATATAGAGACAGTAATGGTAGAAGTCACTAGTCAACCGTCAGCATTTCCTTTGTTCCCATTGAAAAACCAAACCACATTTTCATGGAGTTATAGCTGTAATACACTCACACACACAAGGAAGAAACAAGAAAAATCTCTTTAAAAAAAAAGGAAAATCATAGGGTCCCTCTCCAAAATTTATTCTTCTTCATTTATGGAGTCTACACTACATTGTCTGAAATTTTCTTTCTCTATATACCCTTTCTCAGTTTCCACATTTCATGGTAACAACAAGGATTTCTTTCAACAATACCAAATTTTAGAAGAGATGATTTATGTCTTAATCTTTCACCTACTCATTTTTATATACACATGTACATGTAGATAGATCCATGTGGCCTGAGCCTTTACTATAAAGTTAAAAATGTTAGGCCTATCTTATTTGTAGGGACCATTGTAGAAATTAGAAAGAAGTAGAATGAGGTTTCTATGGTTAGGAGAGGGTAGGCACTAGACATAGTTTCATTCTGCTTCTGCTTTACGTGACTCTGTTACATGTATTGATGACCATAAATGATAAGACAATAGAAATTTAAGACTTGCAGGCAATGATGATCGTAATTATTGTAAGGGATATATAATTTTTCATTTCATTAACATTATACTAGACCCTACTTGGACTTACCATTTTGTTTGTTTTTTGGCAGTTAAAATGGTGACAAATAATGAAGAAAGGAAGGTGGTGGAGCTTGTTGAATACATACTTTCCCATGTCCTTTACACTCACCCTTCCTAACACTTTAAAACACTAGAGGTACACGCACTCTAGTTCCTTCTTATCTACTTCTCTTGTTAAGCACATTAAAATTAAAATATAACGTGTACATATCAAGTTATATGGACATGTAGGGTCTATAATTATACACATGCTTATATACGCATCATATAGCATTTTCCTACTTTTAAAAATTAAATTTCTTAGAAAGATCGTTACAAAATTCCACTCACGTTTCTGGTCCAAAATTTTGACCTTTCCATATTGTGTAACTGTAAACAAAATGGTTAATCGGAATACAAACTTTACTCTACTTGAAAACTATAATGAAAAAGATGCATGGAATGACCTAAAACACTGTGAATTACTAACTTAAACATTAATTTTATACAGTAACAGTCTAATATAACTAGACGATTGAGTTCATGGGTAAAAGAAACTATGGATGATACTATATGTTTTTTTGGTTCAATGGATACTATATGTTGGACGTTTTATGGAAATGATTATATATTCTATATATCGATCGTTATACATACTGCATGTGATTCTATGCTTCACAAGGCAATGACGGTTGCCATGCGACATATCAGGCATGTGAGTTACTACATACCCACTTTCATCCGTTGTTTTTTCTACATAGCCACTTTAATCCGTCTAAAATTCTTCCGTTGTTTTTTTTCTATATTTTTGACATTTTTAACTTTTTATATAACATTTATTAATAATTAATGTTAGATGAGCAATGATATTAAAATTTCTGTTTGATTATTGTTTGAATTATGGTTAAATAAATAACTAATGATGTTTTGTTTAAAAAAAACTTAAATATTTTTAATCTATGCACACGATTTTAAAATGTCAAATATAAAAAATAGAATGGGTAATAATTATCACTTGCATAAATGTGCTACTTTATTATAACTCCTAAATATATGTGGTACTGTAACTCTGAATAAATGTCCTTACTGTACCACATTAGGTTTTGTCTTCTCCAAATATCCTCGAATATTAGTAGTATCACTATATAACTGTTAAATCTCACCAACATAAAGGACAAATAACTAATGATGACAAAAGAAAAGACACAAAATTGTGAAAATCAAGGGAGAGAGAGTGATTTCACTTGGCATGTATAGATTTTTGTTTATGAGCTTTCTCATGAGGAATTCTAACTCCACAGTAGTACGACTATGAAGCAATAGTGAGCTATATGATATACCCTTTGATTAAAATAACTATTTGACCTTTCTAGTTTTGAGAATTTTTGTATTTTTTTTTATTGTTTTTGGTTTAAGAATTCTTGTATATTGGTTTATTGATTTTCAAACAACCATTAACTTAGAATCGTTGAGTTGTGAATTGGGTGTGTCACATTGTTTAACAAATCCAACCACTAGATAAGTATATGATTGGACGCTTAATCCTAGTGGCATCCTAAGGGGTTTAGCACAATATTATAGTGATAAAATACCCCATTTTTAAAGTGTTAAATCTCATGATCAGTTTTAATTATTCTTATTGCTTTTGTTTCATCATGATATCATTATTTTGTTAATGAATAATGTGGTTAACTAATCAACTACATTTCTTTCTTTGATGAAAACTTTTAGAGTGATAATGTTTCTTCATAATCGTATCACGACTGTATCCAGCACGACGTTGACTTTTCATATTCAGTCTCTCACACATGCAGTATTAAATTGGGCGATACAGAAGAAAAAACAAATGTTCTAGTAAAGGTTTTTGACTTGTTTTAGTTTTTTTTTTATCGAGTAATGAAAAACGTATTATTAGGACTACGTAGATGCTAACTACTCCATGGCTAAATAATATACTTAGTGACAGAAAAGAATGCTTCGTGAGATTTCTTTACACTTATGCGAAGGTATAATATATATAAATTTGCTAAGAGGATATAGTATATACATACATTATAATTATATGCGGTTTGATTAGTTGGTGTGGAGGGCAATAATAATGTTTGGATAGGAATGGGGTACTAACAAAAGTTGCTGATTAAAATCCTAAAAAAGGGACTTCTACTTTCTTGATGAAACTCGTGGTGGAGAAGAGCGGCAATGAGCATCCATCCTTTTGATTAGACCTGATTAGCATCTTTCTTGTTATCAAGGGGGTACGTATAATATCATTATCAACTTTAATTAAACAGAGTTCATACATTAGTAACAATAAAAGACTTGTTCTCATCATTTATAGTAAACTTACTAGTCTAGTTTTCTTGTCTTGATAATGGTTTGGTCGTTTCTTAACATTTTGAATTGCTTGGTTGTTATAAGTTTTATGCAAATTACAGTATAATATTGACAAGTAACAACAAATTTCTGATTCTTTTGTTAGGTGGTAGACCCTATCTGGCTATCCAAGTATTGTCTAAACAAAATTTTTAACATTGCTTATATTATATGCATCTATATTATAACATAAACAAAATTTTTAACATTGCTTATATGCATGCAATATTATAACATGTAGTATTCATTATTGTACAAGTTTTCTACCTACTCTGCCAAACAAATTACCAAAAAAATTTATAAACATATATTCGTAAAAAAATCATATATGGAAATCAAAATCTTATCGTAAAGAATAGACTTCACCGTCAAAACACAGCTACTTATGTCAGTGACTCTTCTTCTATCGCCACTACACGACATAAATTCTAACTCACTCTTCACGTAACTCGCGTGACTCTCACTCTTGAGTTTTAATTGGAGTAGAGCCTCTACGCGCAATTATATAGTCACGCGCTTATCGTCTGGAGCCACTCATCTGCACCGTACCCGTCGTCGGTCTTTTCGCCAATCTAACGTAATTTGCCGCGAAAGAGAGTAGTATATTATAAGATATAACATTAATAAAATAAATTAATAATATCGAATAATGTAAATTCGATTAAAAAGAAGGTCATTATTGTTTTCTCTCTCTCTCTGTTCATTCCCCTTTTCGAGCTTAATTGTTATCTTTGTTCTCTCTACTTTGCTTCTGTGCATTGGTTTTTCTTTCTCCTGGAAAGTAATGAATCCTCTGTGTAATTAATAATGTTTGTCTCATCTTGAAGCTTCAGATCTGGTTCTTGTCTCTGCAAAGTAATTCTGTTCTGTTTTTTCTTCATCTTGTGAAACAAAAAGCTCTTTGCTTTGCTTCAAGATCCTGAAAAATCTGGTGAAAATGCTGGAAGTTGGAAGTTCCAGTGCTCTCTTTTTCCGCACAAACACTACTTGTGATAATCTTCTCCGAGAGCTTCAGGTTTGTTCTTCTTCTTCTTATTTTCCTTTCTATTAATTTTTTAAAAGATTTTCTTGATGATGACTTCATGGCAAAAATGTTACTGTTTTTTTTTACTTTCAACGGTTTATAAAGGATGAATCTTTAGGTCATAATGAGTTTTTTTCAGTAGAGACAATTTGACTGAGCTAGTCTTTTTGTTTTCATCATCTTTTGGTCTCTAAGTCAAAGGGTTCCTGTGAATTCTGACTAAGCATGCCTCTTTGTTTCTCTAATTCTAGTCACTATCCCGGTTTTATCTCAATTTCTTTACTATTTTTTTTTGTCTACATGTGACTGTTGATCTTTTCATTCAAAAGCTCTTGTACTAAAATTTCTATATTAGTTTTCTTGTATAGAGGCTAATTTCATGAGTTATAATTGGCTTTTTGGTGTATGAAACAGAAAATATGGGTTGAAATTGGTGAGAGCGAGGCCGAGAGAGACAGGATGCTGATGGAACTGGAGAAGGAATGTCTTCAAATCTATCAAAAGAAAGTTGACGAGGCTGCAAATTCTAAAGCACGGCTTCATCAGTCTGTTGCAGCTACAGAAGCTGAAGTTGCGTCTCTAATGGCTGCTCTTGGAGTGTTAAACATTAACTCACAGGTACGAGCCATCTTCGTGACAAATTTAGATTGTGTTTTAGCTCATTCTAATTGATCTTTCCAAAACTATGCATTTTGATGCTCAGATTAAACTAGACAAAGGTTCAAAATCATTGAAAGAGCAGCTTGCAGCTGTGACCCCTCTAGTTGAGAACTTGAGAATTCAGAAAGAGGAGAGAATGAAGCAGTTTTCTGACATAAAGGCCCAAATCGAGAAGATTAGTAGAGAAATTTCAGGATACAGTGATCATCTTAACAAGGATTCCTTGACTCTTGAAGAACAAGACTTGACTCTCAGGAAACTTAACGAGTATCAAACTCATCTCCGCACGCTTCAAAAGGAAAAGGTATTCATAACACCAACGAACAAAAAAACCTCCATCAAGTTTCTTACGAATCTTGTTATGTTCTTTTCATGCAGTCTGATCGCCTCAACAAAGTCTTGGGTTATGTCAACGAGGTGCACAGTCTTTGCGGTGTTCTAGGAGTTGACTTCAGTCAGACAGTTAGCGAGGTTCATCCTAGCTTGCATAGGACAGACCACGAGCAATCTACAAACATTAGTGATACCACGTTGGAGGGACTAGACAACATGATTCAAAAGCTAAAAACCGAAAGAAGAACCCGGTTTCAAAAGGTTGCTTCTGCTTAGAGACATTTTTACACTATTATTCTTTCTGTTTCATATTCATAAATTGGTTTCTCACCTAAATGTGCAGCTGAAAGATGTAGTGGCTTCGCTTTTCGAGCTATGGAATCTAATGGACACACCACAAGAAGAGAGAACTAAATTTGGAAGAGTTACATATGTTGTAAGATCATCTGAATCTAACATCACTGAGCCAGGCATCCTTTCCGCTGAGACAATTGAACAGGTTTCGTAAAAGTTGCTCTACTATTCCACATTCATGTCTTTAATCTCATTCTTGATCTAAGTTTCTTGTTCTTTCCTTTGCAATAGGTGTCTGCGGAAGTGGAATGTCTTAGTAAACTGAAAGCTAGCAAAATGAAGGAACTTGTGATGAAACGAAGGTCTGAGTTAGAGGATCTTTGCAGACTAACTCACATTCAACCTGACACAAGCACTTCAGCTGAGAAATCAAGTGCACTGATAGATTCTGGTAAAAAAAAGTGATTTAGCTTTTGGTTTTGAACAGTTGGTACCTATTCCTTTTGTTTAAGCCAAGCTTCTCCATGTTTCTTTCAGGGTTAGTGGACCCTTCGGAGCTTCTTGCAAATATCGAAATGCAAATAAACAAGATTAAAGAGGAAGCACAGAGCCGTAAAGATATCATGGACAGGATTGACCGTTGGCTCTCCGCATGTGAAGAGGAAAACTGGTTGGAAGAATATAATATGGTATGAGAAGCTTAAAGCTTGACACCCACTAGAATAATAATTGGTTCTTTGTTATGTGTGTTAAAAGATACTTTCTTTGGTTTCAGGATGAGAACAGGTATAGCGCTGGAAGAGGTGGACATGTTAACCTCAAGCGTGCAGAACGAGCCAGAGTTACAATCAATAAGATCCCAGGTACTTTCCACCCTTCCCATTTTGTGGAATGAATAATATCAACTACAGAACCTCATCTTATTCCCTTGTTTGTTAATTTCTGCAGCAATGGTTGATAACCTTATTAAGAAAACGCTAGTTTGGGAAGAGGAAACGCAGAAGTCATTTCTCTATGATGGTGTAAGTAAACACTATGTAAAGTAGATGCAAAGAGACTTTAATACAGTCAAGTCTTTTCTCTGATTCTTGTCACTACTTTAGGTTCGATTGGTTAACATATTAGAAGACTACAAACTGACAAGGAAACAACAAGAAGAGGAAAAGAAAAGATACCGGGTTTGTCGATCTCCTACTAACCCAAAGGGAGTCCATCTATGGATCAAAACCGAGTCCAAGAAGAAGCAGCAGCTTCAGAAAGCCCAATGGTTACAGCATTAGCAATGGGAATGGTTCAATGCCTCCCACACCTCGCAGAAACTCGGCAGGGACAACAACTCCTGACCTTCTCCTAACCCCGAGATCTTACTCAGGTCATCATCGCCAAAACGGGTATTTCAAAGAAGTTAGGAGACTCACTTCTACTCCCTTAAACTATGTGGCCATGCAAAAGGATGATACTGCTTCCACTACTTACACATCTATTTATAGCTCTGAGCCAGACTCGCCTCTCCAAGGCTGACTTTGACTCTCCTTTGCAACTGGTAAGAAGAACTGATCAAAACTTTCAAATATCAGCTGGTTAGTTAACATGCCCTTATTGAAGTGATTTGAAACTTTGTTTATGCAGAGATTGATGTTAGAAGCTGGATATATGTGAAGTAATCTTAAGAATGATGTGAAGGCAATGATGGATTAAGATGCAGACTTTGTGAATACAGATGGTGACTTGACTTGTTTAGGAGATATATTGAGAGCCGACGAGTATAAAATAAAACTGAATCTGTAACTCTTTACTCTTTAGAGTTTACAAGTTCCTTTTAAATCTTTCAGTGAGAAATGCTATTTTTGCCGTGTGAAAGTGTGTGTGTATGGTCTTTGTTGTGTGTACGTATTTGTGTATATAAAATATACGTATTTGTTTGAGGTGTGAAGCTCTGTGAGTGTGGTTAGCAGTGCTTTTTCAAACTGAACCATTGCTTGTTTGCATTTATTGGATATCACAAATCGGTTGGATAGCAAGTGAACTGGTTAATATTCTCATTATCTATATCAATGTTCTAGGTGGCGGCCGCTAGGTATCCGTCTAAGGTGTATATCCTTTTTATCGAAACGATTTTCTAAATTCGATAAATCCAATTTATACGAATTAAGTGGTTTAAATTATTTTAAATCGGTTTAAATTATTTTAGAACAGTTATAATCGATTTATATTAGTATAAATTTGTTAAATTAAATAACAATATAATAAAAAGTTATAAATTTGTATAATTTATCTTATTTTGTATATCTAATTTTAATAATTCATTAAAATAAAATTATATAATTAAGCCAAACAGACGAAAATAATATATATTTATATAAAACATATATAAAGAACTAATAATTCGTTAACATTTAGGCGCTACTCTTCTAAAGTGTGCCTAGTTACCACCTAAAGATTTTTAAAACATTGATTTATATTGTAAAGTGTCAACAAAGTAGTGTGCACAAAGGTCAAAGATCACGATTCAAAACGTATACAAATTAATTTCATGTACGCTATTTTTATTATACATGTACAATGGCATTTACTTTTTAATTTTACTTATAAACGAGTGAGGGTATAATTTTCTTTTTCCTTTTTTAGATGTTTATGGAGTATACTTTGTTATACAATTTATATTTGTGAAATCAAACAACACCTCTCTTCTTCGTTTTACTAACATAATTTTCAAACAACAAGTCACCATTTTTTCTAAAGGTTGTGACGAAAACAAATTTGACCGTCTCGGACCATTTATTTGGACTCGATTTAGTATGGCAATTTTAGCCCACATATGGACTTCATAAGTCACGAGCCATTAATTTTAACATCCGGCCCATAAATTATAACAGTCTATAAGCTGCGAACCGCACCTAACCGGACCGGTTATCAGCGAATAATAATATAACACGTATACCGAATCTTTGGTACAACATAACAACATTCTAGTTAAGCTTAAACCCAACAGTAACTAAAATCAATCGCCGGCGAAATGAAAAACTCCACGATTCGGCACCGTGGAAAGGAAACAACTCAAACATTAATATATAAAAATATAGGGTTGCATTTTTTTACGGTTCGAACTCGTGAACTTGTTGAAGAATTCGGTAGATTGTTGTGGGCCTTGTGGCGTTGGATCTTCGAGATGTGGTTTCTTCCTCATGAGTCGTTGTCGAGATCACAGATCTAGTGAAGAAGTTGTTGTTTCCTTCGTCGAACGAGTTGTGTCTCTTCCTTACGTTACGGACATGACGTTGACGTGGATAAACCGGAGTTTCGCAGCTGGCTCTGTGTTTAACCCAGCCCGGTTTGGTTTTCTCCATTGAATTCTTCACAATAAAAATGAATTTAGTTATCAACAGAGACAACTTTAAAAAAATTTAAAAAATACAATTTCGATAGTAAAGGCTTTCATTTCAAAGTTCAAACCAAACTTACGTAAATAAGAGAAGATGAGACTGGTACGGGACACTTAACCGGACGATCTTCTTCTTCCGGTTCAACCGGATGCTCAACCGGACAGAACTCGGCTTCGAGTTGGTTGTTCTCTTCATCGTATTCCATTAACACCATCTCCTCCACACTTTCAGTTTTGACCTAATGAGATCAAAGAATACAAGAGAAAATTAAGGTTTTATTTGCAATTTTTTTTTTAATAACATGTCAAATTTCGGAAAACAAATGAAATGATCAAAGCGTCTGCATCAAAATAGGTAGATAAAAAAATCTTTGATTAGGAGAACGAAAGACAAAAAAACTCACTGAGAGATTGAAGTCCATTAGCTTAGTGTGAAGAGGAGGAGATGAGAAAGGAAGGTGAATGTGAGAGAGTATGTGTTTAAAAGGGTGAAAAAAGTGAGGAGGTTAATATTTGATAAATAAAAGTTGGTCTTGCATGAAAAGGAGGGATTTTTAACCCCACAGTGAAAAAAGATGCGAGGCAGAAAAAGATTCCTTAACCTCCCA
>JABAYD010005611.1:0-18057 GCA_014822095.1 Diplotaxis tenuifolia | reverse complement strand
GAATTCTCATCCAGTTTACGAAACGAACAGGGCCTTCTCCGTTTCTTCTCTCTCGTTTCAGCGTCAGGTGATATATTTCCCCATTTATCTCTACTCTCTAGGATAGTTTCTGTAAACTCCAATTTATTTGAAAACCACGAAGATTCAAGATCTTCTTGTTTTGAATATAAAAAGTTCGCATTTCGTTAGGTTTCTTCCTTATATTATGGCTTATTGCTAAATGTTTTTTGCATTATTGCAGGCGAGCTGCATCTTCAGGGATACTGCTAGGAGCAGTGACACTTCCCGCTGTTATCATGTCTAAGTTGGTACAGCTTACACGAGCTATCTTACTCCATCAAGCTCAACGAGATGGTACTTTTCACTGTGTCTACTCTTATTATGACTGTCTACGTTGACATTTCGATGTTTCGATGTGACAATGCAGTACTGGGCAGCATCGGCAAGCTGCTGCGCCATTCTTATATTTCTCTCAGTAGTTATGTCGCAATCCAAGAAAAATGAATCTTCTTCCTCATCCGTTTGGCTTACAAGGGTTAGCTTAACTAGCACCGTTTTGTACGGAGCGGCATGTTTTGTCTCACTTTCCATGATATCACACACTGGTAAGTAACATCCACTTTAAGTTTTCCTGTTGTTTTTAAATAATCTTTTGCGTTTGCTTTCACTTGATGACCTCTATTTGTTTATTATATTGTTCCTTTATCTCGGCAGGCTTGAATACATCATTAAAAATGGCGTGGATGTTATTTCACGGCCTTGCAGCTGTGAAGTTAATTCCACATTTGCTCTGCACCTTCCCTTCTTGTGCCTCATTTGGTAACTGCTACGGCTTTTCTATTCATGGACTTGTGTTAAGTAGTAGTTTTGGTTGTATGCTTTCAGCTATAACAATTTTAGCAATAATGATTTGTTTTTTTTGTATGGCTCTATGGAACTTTTATAGGGGAAGCGCTTCTTGTGACCAGTGGTCTTGTTCTCTATTTTGGCGACTTTCTGGCTTGTACAATTGCAAAGGTTGCACTTGTTTACTTTTCCTTCATTGAGTATCTTGGTGCTGTGGTTGCCTGTTCACAAGTCAAATAACGATTTGTGAATTTTCTGCTGTTACTTTGGTATGTTACAGATTTGCGAGAGATTGATACCTGTGGATCTTGTCTCGGTAAGCTATGGAATACGGAGAACTGAAACCGGCATAATCGTCCAGGTACGATAATGGCAAGTTGAAGCTAAGGTATTGATGAATATCAACTTACCTGTCTACTTCTCAGGGTCTACTGTTGGGCCTTCTACTTTTCCCGATGGTGTTTAGATTCGTTCTGCATATATATGAAAACTCCTTGAGAAAGAGAGACGGTGGAGCAAGAAACTGCAGTGATACTGCAAAATCTGTCTTATTCTTTGTTTCACTTCTACTTTTTATGGTCGTGGCTGTTCCTTCTTGGATGCAGTTTGTACACGATTTCCACCAGCATCCCTTCTTATGGTACTTAAATCTCTTCTATCGTTTACTTATCTGTTACTAAGATTGTCAACTTTCATACTCCTCTGTCGCCGCAGGGTGCTCACATTTGTCTTTTGTGAACCTCTGAAGAGGCTTTCATTGTGTTTCTACTGGGTTCTGTTGATCGTTGTGTCTGTCTCACGGTTTTATAACATCTCAAGAGGTAGCAAGGTTGAGAGAATCTTGCTCCGGAAGTACTACCATCTGATGGCTGTTTTAATGTTCTTGCCGGCTCTTGTCTTACAGGTGACTAGTGATCGATAATTTTACTATTTAGAAATCCCTTATGTGTTAGTATCAGCTTCTTATTAATCTCCATGTCCTTTCATTCAGCCTAAGTTTCTCGATCTAGCATTTGGGCAGTTTTCATTACATTGGAGATCATTAGAGTAAAGCCTCCTTAACTTACCTTGTCTATTTCATCACTTTCAATGCGCTTATATATGCAAGATACTCATTCTGTTAAACCAGATATGGAGAATTCAGCCGCTGGGAGAGCCTTTACATCACTTCATGAATGCTTTCACAGACCATCGTGATTCAGAGCTTCTGATCGTCAGGTGTGCTTAAAACTCTTTTGACCAGTGATGAAAAGAACTCCCTTGAATTATCACTGATGGTTTATGTATGTCCTATTTGTAGCCACTTCTCACTCTTGCTTGGGTGTGCGCTACCAATATGGATGTCTTCTGGGTTTAATGACCGAGCTTTATCCCCATTTGCCGGGATACTCAGCCTCGGGATTGGAGATACAATGGTAAGTTCCTTGCTCGGAAATGCTAACTTCAAGAAACCTCAGTCTCTTTCAATTTAATGTTATATAACAATTTGATTTAAACAGGCATCGATGGTTGGTCACAAATATGGGGTGTTAAGATGGAGCAAGACAGGAAGTGAGCTTCTTTTATTGTTTCCAGTTAAACTATTGATTTCATCAGAAACTAAAATTTTCCGCAATCACTTTTTTTTTTGTGTGTGGAACAGAGAAGACGATAGAAGGAACAGCAGCGGGAATAACATCGATGATGGCAGTGTGCTATGTGTTGGTCCCAGTGCTAGCATCAATGGGTTATATACTAAGCCAAGGATGGTGGTCGCTTCTTGTTGCGGTTACTGCCACGGGGATGTTGGAAGCTTACACGGCGCAGCTAGACAATGCCTTTATACCTCTTGTCTTCTACTCTCTCCTCTGCTTGTAGTAAGTTCAAAGGTTTTAGTTTTTTTTTTTTACTTAGTGTACATAACAAAGTAAATGTTAGCGACTAACCTAATCACACGTGCCTTTATTCCCATAACAAACACCTAATGATACTTCAAACTGTTGAGAATAATAACAGTGTGGGATGTTTAAGTTTAAGTTGAAAATTTTGTAGCTTCGCAGAAGAAAACATTATTTAACTTTTCATCGCTATGTATGGAAAGAATTTATATGATAAGTTCATTGAAATCTTTTGACTAATGATGTTTTTGGGGGAATTGTATTATAAATACGTTTTCTCTTTTGTGACTTTTTCAGTTTTGTTTTTCATAAATATAAAGTCAGGAAAAGCATTGGCTACGTTTATTTGAACTTTGACCCGATGTGGAAGTTTCGATAGCCGCCAATTTGGCTTAACTTGACCAACTTTGAATTTTAAATACCTCAATTTCATACATATATATAAAGTATACACAACTTGGAAATGAAACACACTGTCAAATAAACGTCATGTGGATTTTAGAACAAACAGCTGATAGGGGGAAGAAGTGAAAGTGTCTCTATTAACGGGGGGAAATAAATAGAAGAATAAAAGCTGAGGGGTCAAATCCAAAAGAAAAGAAATAAAGAAAGAGTTTTCAGGGTGAGGAAGGACGGTTTGGTCGGTCGGTGGCTCATTGGTGGGCCTTCCTTTTATTCCATCAGCCAGCCAAACCCACCTCCTCTCTTTTTGTTTTTCTTCTACTCTTGCCTATTTACAAATCTACCCTTTCTTTCTCTCTTAAATTTTCATTCCTCTTCTCAATTTTTTTTCCTAATACTGTATATATATTAATATTAATCATAAAAGATTATATACATACGTATAATGTAATTAAATAAAATCTATATATAACTTTAATAAAGTTAATGATATATTTTAGTGAGTTAAGAAATAAAATTCTTAAAAGGTATAAATACAGATCTTTTAAATAAAAATATTAATTATAAAAGACTAAATACATATGCACAATATCCTTACTGTAAATTTATATGAATTAATTAATGCAATTCTTAATAGGTATAAGAATAGTTTTTTTGAATTTAAAAATGATCTTACTCCATGACTTTAAATGTGCATTTTAGGCACTAAATGTTTTAATAATCTACCAACTCAAACTATTATTGTCACTGATCATCTGCGTCTATCTCAACCATAACTTTATTCACGATTATAAAATTTTGGTCATTAATGAATTGAAAGCTAACAAATCAGGATTTTTGCTAGTTCGGGGTAAAAATAGTAATGACAGAAAGTAAAGGGGCAGAACAGAAAATAAAGAAAGATGACGGTCTCTCCCCGTCCGCCATATTTGTCATTCAAAAAAAATAAAGGTATCGGCCCCACACTCTCCAGTCTCCACTTTATAAACCCTAAAAGATTCTTCTCTCTCTTTCTCATCTCACACCCAATTTGCATTTCTTCGTCATCGTCTACTTTCCGCTCTGCAATTATTTGTTTTTCTTCCCATCTGCCTGAAAATCAAAGTAGCTTCCGAGATTCAGCAACTTCACTTGGGTAAGCTCTTTCAACTATCTGATGATGAATCATCTTAGTTTCTATAACGTTGTTCTCTGTCGTCCGATCTTCCTTTTTACTGGATTTCGATCGACCACAAAACGCTTCAGATCGTCTCGATTATTATTCACCAGCTTATTTAATCTAGTTACTGATCCTCTGTCGTTTTGTTTGACTTTGAGATTGATCGATCCGGGTCGTGTTGTGTTTAGATCTCTGTAAATCGAAATCGTTTGCTAGAGATCGTTATATGGATCGAATCATTTTCTAGTAGTATTACTGTTCAATCTCAGGACCTCTTTTGTTGTGAACTAATTTAGCTTTATGCCGAACGCTAAAACAATTTGATAAATGTTAAAAATTAAGAGTGAACAGATCTTTTGATTGTGGATGCGAATATGAATTTCTTAGAATATACATTTAGTGGTAGTAGGTTCTGGGGGAAAGTAGTTATACGTTTCATCTTCCTTTTTTTTTTTTTAATTACATGGTAATTAGGAACATGTCTTTTGTGTCTAAGCATGCCACTTTGGACAAAAAAGAAACGTATTGCTTGCCACTTCACAGATATGTCTCTATCATTACAGGCGATGTGATAGAGTTGAGAAATCAAGAAAAACTTATCTAATATTACGAAACAAATTCTCTTTGTTCGAATATTCTTGGGTTTTAACAAGATTGAAAATGAAGCTTTTAGTTAGAGTTTGGAACAAGCGATAAAAATGGTTTTGATCCATTAGAAACCATTTCTGGCTTATTATTTTTTATTTAAATGGTTTTCATTTGGTTATTATGATTTACTTGAATAATCTAAACGTTACAAAAGTTATAGAATACAATGAACTTTTTTTTTTCTTTTCTTGTCATGAAATAATGTCCCATGAGTCGCCGCTGCATCTGGTCGGCGTACCTTATGATTCCTTTATTTCCCTATAATATATGTTAATTTTATTATATAAAATCTATTAATTTGTTTGTATTTTAGTTTCTTAAAAATTTATGTTTGTAATAGTTTTCTTGGATCCTTTTTTATGGGCATAATGAGAACCTCCTTTTTTCCTTGTCTAATACATCAAAGCAATTTTCTTTACAAAAAGAAAGAAATTGTGATGTTGCTGGTTTGGTGGGTACTTTACACCTTACTTAATTTTGTTTGGTAAGGCTTTTATTAATATAATAAGCCTACCTTATTCATTTTGTATCATGGTGGAGATTGGTTGGTGTTAAAACAGATTCAAACTCTGATAACATCACATGCCACAGTCCATAGTACCTATTGATCTTTGTCCTCTCCTGGTTGTTTTGGATTCTTTTGATTTTATGATCTAGAATCATGTCATTTTCTTGAAAAATAATAAAACTAAACTAATATAGAAAGCTTCTACTATTGAATTGGTATTTCAAGTTATTGTAACGGAGAGATAATGTATTTCTGTTGACTGTTACAATAAATATCTTATCTTGTTTGTTTTCTTTATGGATTCTGGAAATTGGATTTCTCTTTCTTGCAAGCTACTGTTTATGAATTATTTTATTTATTTATTTGTTTAAAGAACTCCCAATCTGTTATAATAAGTAGCAGTTAACATCTTCCAATTTTCTTCTCAGGCGAGACCTTTTTTTTATATCTTGCAGAACTAAAGTAATAAGAATTACTCGATCATATAATGGAGGAAGCAACTCAAGTAGCGAGCTCTGAAGTCCCTGTAGTGAAAGGTGATGCTGTTAAGACAGTTGATGTTTCCGACAAGGTAATGATCATTTAGTGTTCGGTTTAGCAGAATTATATATGTTTGCTTATGACTATAATCAATATTTTCCTTCTGTAAATCGATGTGATCCTTGCATAAGATTTAACTTAATTCTGCGTATTGAAACTACCGTCTGTCTATGAAATTAGCGCCATCGACGTAAGTATGTTGTGGAAGTTTAATTTTTATTTCTCGATCTATTGCAGCCTGTGAATGGAGATGTGACAAAGGCAGGGAAAGAAGAAGAAGATACAACATATGATGGAGAATTCATAAAAGTTGAGAAGGAAACTTTTGATGCAAAGGATGATGCCGAGAAAGCTGAGAATGTTCCTGTTCAAGAGCAAAAGCAAGTCTCAATTGAAAGAAGCTCGAGTGGTTCAGAAAGAGAACTACATGAATCACAAGAAAAGGCGAAGGAGCTGGAGATTGAATTGGAAAGAGTTGCAGGGGAACTGAAACGGTATGAGTCAGAGAATACCCACTTGAAGGATGAGCTCTTGTCTGCGAAAGAGAAGTTAGAAGAAACGGAAAAGAAGCATGGTGAGCTCGAAGCTGTCCAAAAGAAGCAGCAAGAGAAGATTGTTGAAGTGGAAGAGAGATACAGCTCTCAGTTGAAATCCTTGGAAGATGCTTTGCAGTCCCATGATGCCAAACACAAGGAACTCACTGAAGTTAAGGAAGCTTTTGATGCATTGGGAATAGAACTCGAGAACTCACGAAAGAAGTTGATAGAGTTGGATGAGGGGCTAAAGCGTTCAGCTGAAGAGGCTCAGAAATTTGAAGAGCTGCATAAGCAAAGCGCGTCTCATGCTGACTCTGAGACTCAGAAGGCTTTGGAATTTGCACAGTTGCTTGAGTCGACGAAAGTGAGTGCCAAGGAAATGGAGGAAAAAATGGAGTCTCTGCAACAAGAAATCAAGGAGCTGAATAATAAGATTTCTGAAAACGAAAAAGTTGAGGCGGCCTTAAAGAGCAGTGTGGAAGAATTAGCTGCTGTGCAAGAGGAATTGGCACTTTCAAAATCTCGTTTGTTGGAGACAGAACAAAAAGTGTCTTCCACAGAAGCCCTCATTGCTGAACTTACTCAGGAGCTTGAGCAGAAGAAAGCTTCCGAATCTCGATTCAAGGAAGAGTTATTGGCTCTTGATGATTTGGTTGTTCAGACCAAAGATCTCAAATCTAAGCTTTCTGAACAGGAAGGTATTAATTCAAAGCTAGTGGAAGAAGTCAAAGAGAAGGAATTTCTGGAATCCTTATCGAAAGACCAGGGAGAGAAGCTGAGAACTGCAAATGAGAAGTTAACCGAAGTGTTGAAAGTAAAAGAAGCTCTTGAAGCAGATGTTGCAGAGGTAACAAGTAATGCTGCGAAAGTAAAAGAGATTTGTAGTGAACTAGAAGAGAAACTGAAGACATCAGAGGATAATTTCAACAAAACAGATGCACTTCTGTCTCAAGCTTTGTCAAGCAAATCTGAACTTGAGCAGAAACTGAAATCGCTGGAGGAGGTTCACAATGAAACTGGATCTGTAGCAGCAGCTGCTACTCAGAAGAGTCTTGAGCTTGAGGAAGTTGTTCGGTCCTCTAGTCAAGCAGCAGAAGAAGCAAAAGCACAAATCAAAGAGCTGGAGACACAGTTCACTGCAGCTGAACAAAAGAATGTGGAGCTAGAGCAGCAACTCAACTTATTGCAACTGAAAAGCAGTAACTCGGAAAGGGAACTGAAAGAACTCTCTGAGAAAGTATCTGAACTAAAATCCGCTGTTGAAGTTGCCGAGGAAGAGAAAAAACAAGCCACCACTCAGATGCAGGAATACAAAGAAAAAGCATCCGAATTGGAATCCTCTCTGAACCAAACATCATCCAGAATTTCAGAGCTTGAAGAGGATTTGAGAATCGCTTTGCAGAAGGGTGCAGAGCATGAAGACCGTGCTAATACGATTCACCAGCGCAGCATTGAACTAGAATCTCTGTGTCAAACATCACAGTCCAAACATGAAGATGCAGAAGGAAGACTGAAAGACTTAGAGCTTCTACTCCAGACAGAAAAATACAGAATTCAGGAACTCGAGGAGCAGGTTAGCGCGCTAGAAAAGAAGTGTGGGGACACTGAAGCAGATTCCAAACGTTACTTGGGTCAGGTGGCTGAGCTTCAGTCCACACTAGAGGCATTCCAAGTGAAAAGTTCGAGTCTTGAAGCTGCTTTAAACATTGCAACTGAGAACGAGGGGAAAATGACAGAAAATCTGAACGCTGTGATGGGTGAGAAAAAGATATTAGAAGATAAAGTGAATGAGTACAGCGCCAAGATCAGTGAGTCTGAGAATCTGTTAGAAAGTCTCAGGAATGAATTGAGTGTCACACAAGGAAAACTGGAGAGCATTGAAAACGATCTTAAAGATGCGGGGTTACGTGAAAGCGAAGTAATGGAGAAACTCAAGTCTGCTGAAGAGAGTCTTGAGAAGAAAGGAATGGAAATAGAAGAAGCTATGAAGAAAAGCATGGAACTTGAAGCTTTGCATCTGTCTTTAAGTAAAGACTCGGAGCAGAAAATTCAAAAGGTCATGGAGGATTTCACTAGCAGAGATTCAGAGGCCAATTCCTTAACGGAGAAACTGAAAGAACTCGAGGACAAGATAAAATCATATGAAGAGCAGTTGGCTGAAGCATCTAGCAAATACTCTTCTTTAAGAGGAGAACTTGATCAGACTTTGGAAAAACTCGCTGCTTCAGAAACCGTTAATGATAAACTCAAACAGGAGTTTGATCAGGCACAAGAAAGATCCTCTCAGTCATCATCAGAGAATGAACTACTAGCAGAGACTAACAACCAACTCAAGATCAAAATTCAAGAGCTTGAAGGGTTACTAAGTTCTACTTCTGTCGAGAAGGAAACTGTAATGAAACAGGTGGAAGAGGCAACTGAAAGGTTTAACCAGAAAGAAGCAGAACATAAGGACTTGGTTGAGAAGCTAAAAACGCATGAAAACGAAATCCAGGAGCACAAGAGGCTGGCTCATGAAGTATCAGGAGTTGCGGATACTAGAAAAGTTGAGCTTGAAGAGGCTTTGTTGAAATTGAAGAAACTTGAATCTACTATTGAAGAGCTTGGCGCCAAATGCCATGAGCTTGAGAAAGAAAATGGGGAACTGGCCGAGGTAAATTTAAAGCTGAACACGGAGTTAGCCAATCATGGATCAGAGGCTAACGAGTTCCAGACAAAGCTCTCTGCTCTAGAGGCTGAGAGGGAGCAGACAACTAAAGATCTGCAGGCTTCAAAGACAGCCACAGAAGATCTAATCAAGCAGCTTACATCTGAAGGGGAGAAATTGCAGTCACAGGTAATAATACCATGGATCTAAATATGTTCTATTTACAATCTACACTGATACAGTTTTCGTGTTTACTACAAGCTTTAACAAAATGACACCACTTTATTGTGTTGCAGATCTCTTCCCTCACCGAGGAAAACAACCAAGTGAATGAGATATTCCAAAGCACTAAGAATGAGCTCCAATCAGTTATTGCAAAGCTTGAAGAACAAGTAACATTAGAGAGGTCTAAAGCTGATACTTTGGTGTCAGAGATTGAGAAGCTCAGGGAAGTGACTGCTGAAAAGTCTGCTTTGGAATCACATGTTGAAGACCTTGAAAAGACTTTGAAAAAGTTCGAAGCTCAGTTGAAAGAAGAGGTAAATGCACTCATCTCAAACAGAAGGAAATAGATAATTGTTATGATAGGATCTATATATAACAGTACCGGTTTAATGTTCTGCAGGTTGAAAATGCAACAGCTGCGTCTGTAAAAGTTGCAGAGCTGACCTCAAAGCTGCAGGAAGGCGAACATGTCGCTAGTGACCGAGATGTGCTCAATGAGAAAGTGCTTCAGCTTCAGAAAGAGCTTGAAGCGGCTCAAAGTGCAATTGCTGAACAGGTCAGTGATCTTTTTTCTGTTAGACTTCTAAATATTCCTTAAAATTCTTGAATTTAATTCAGGAAAAAATAATAAAAATCCATCTTTCCTCATTATGTCACTAAGCTCTGACATCTTTTTCGTTGATATAGAAACAAGCACACTCCCAGAAGCATTCAGAGCTGGAGTCTGCACTAAAGCAATCACAAGAAGAGATTGAAGCTAAGAAAAAGGCGGTTACTGAATTTGAATCAATGGTGAAAGATCTTGAACAGAAAGTGCAGCTCGCTGATGCTAAGGCTAAGGTTAGTCATATACATGCAATGTATATATCATATTATCTAGAAGAAAATGACATTAAAGGATTTTAAACCTCGAATCATTGTTGCTTATATTGTGAAAAACCAAAACTTGCAGGAAACTGAGGCACAGGACGTAAGTATTAAATCTCGAGACATTGACTTGACCTTTTCATCTCCAACGAAACGCACGAGCAAGAAGAAGTCAGAGGCGTCTCCTTCTTCTGCTTCTTCGAGCAACGTTACAGCCACTCAGACATCTACGACTTCACATCTCATGACAGTGAAGATCATCACTGGAGTAGCTCTGATCTCCGTCATCATCGGTATAATCCTCGGGAAAAAGTACTAATCTCCTTGTCTGGTGTGATGTTCATATGTGAAGATCCCTCCCTTTATTTGTTTTTAATATAATTTTGATCAAAATCTCTCAGAAGGTACATGAGAGATGTAATGTTTTAGCAGAATTGGTGAAGCTTTGCTTCTCTCTGCAGATTGCTTTTGGTTTGGGTTTTGTATGGCTTGTTGGTCAAGCAATGTTCTGATACTCTTAAATTAAATGAAAGTGAAGTTATTTGAAAGCTTTCCTCTCTACGCTTTGTTCTCGAAGGAAAACCGGTTCCACATAACCCAATCGAACCGATTGGTTTAGAATAATAGACCCGGTTTATCCATCTACTTTGCCTATATAAACCACTCCAGTGATTCAGTTAACGTCCTCTCTACAAGAGAAGATGACTCCAACTCTGAACATGGCGGATACTCTACTCAACAACTCCCAAGAAACCGATTACCCCTACGATCATCCCGAGGAAGACAACATCGACCTCTCTCTCCTCCGTATCAACAGCTTCAACAACTCCTCAGATCGCCGCCGCCCGAACTCCTCTCCCCCGCAGTTTCCATCTCACGGATCATTCTCTTCTTCCTCCACCGCCGCAACAAGCCCCGTGAAACGCCCCTCCCCGGAGCCGAAGGAATCCGACGAGCCGAGACGCAAGAAGCTCTTCCGTTCCCCGCCGGAGACGAACGAAGACGAAGAGATGTCTAACCGCCTGGGATACAAGAAGGTCCCGCTTCCTATCGATTGCGGCGATCCGACGCGGATCCGATCGTCTCGTGTCCACAATCGATCTCTCTCCGATACGTTTGCTTCGACAGGTTATACTTGCGGCGGCGTCGGTCAAGAGACAGCACCGTCGGGTAACGTCGTCCCTTCTCTTCCGCCGCGGCCGCGTAAACCGGTGTTTAGGAGGTCAGTATCCGATCTTACGCCGGCACCTTCTCGCTACAGTGGGATTGATGAAGCTAATCTTGTGAATCAAGAAACCTCTGAAGCCAATAAGGTTGAGCAACGTTTCTGTTAATTCATATGAGAAGCTCGTGCGGTTTTAGGGATTGTGATGTAATTGTTGTTTTGTGTTGTGTTGATTCATCAGATGCTGTATGTGATCAAGGATGGAGTTCGTGAATTGGATCAGTGGTGTAACAAGCTCTTACACTACAGCGAAGCAGTGAAACAAGACGACGACATTCCCAAGGTTCAGTGGAATCTATTTGGGACTTTCTTGCTTTTGTTCTCTTGTATTCTTGTGTTTTAGTAAAATGGTTGTTGATGAGCAGGAAGAAGTTGAGACACAAGAGGAGGAGGAGCAAGAGAAAGAGTGTAAAGAAGGTGTGAAGGTGGACAGAGTTGGTGAGGCGTTTGTGGTTGAGATTAACTGTCCTTGTGGAAGAAACTACCGAACTCTCTTCTCTGGCCGTGACTGCTACTACAAGCTCTTGTAGACATTCTCTGATCATCATCGCCATAAGTGGAAGGATCTCTAGGCTTCTGTAGATAAGGCATACACACACTGTTACGTTCTTGCAGATACTAGCTATACACATTGTTTCATACGCATTGTTTCGTTCTTTTGTATAAGCTCTTTCTAGATACTAGTTGGGGTATACACATTGTTCCATTGTCATATCCTTGTTACATCTTTCACTGAAATGAAATTTTGATCATTCTATCGATTATTTGCAAGTTTTATGCTTGTTTGTAAATATCGGATTGGATCGGTTGTACCGTGATCCGGTCTTTTATCTACACCAGCATGTTTGTAACCCAAAAAGATAAAAAAAAAAAGGTTTGCTTCTAAAGCCCTAAATGTGAAATTCTGGGCCGATGGTGGGCTTCACAACATACTAATACTATTGTGTCGCAAACGACGTCGTAGGAAGTAGCATCCAAAAATCCATTCCATGGCAGGGTCTTATATCTTCAAGCTGCTAACCTTTGTGTGTAATCCATGGTGAATCCTGAAGGAGACGCTGAAGTCTTCTTCTTTTATCTGCGCTCATTCTTCCCAACAGAAATACAATCTCTCTCTCTCTCTCTCTCTGTTGCTAAGTAAGTCATTTCTCTAAAAATTCTTATTAGTTGTCTACCACATGTTCGACGATATTACTCAATAAACAGTTCTCCTGTTTCTCAATAGTTGTACTCCCTTTTAGACTGATAATTCACGTTTTTACATGACCATTATCTTAAGTTTTGTCCTTGACTAGGTTTTGGATAGACTGTAATGTTTCCGTACATACCCATTATCTTCGATTTTGGCTGGTTTTGAATCTTTTCCTTGACATGTATTATAAGCTTTCTTTCTCTGTTTTATAATTTCATTTACTGCTTAAGGTACCTTCATGAACTGCTTGAGATAACTTCAATAACTTCTTGAGATACCTTCATAATTATGTTTTGCCTGTGTCTTGCAGATGAATTGGATTGAAAGTTGAATGTACAATAGATTCAGAGTTATGTTGCGTGCAACTTGTTTTACTCCTTCCTTTTCGCGGGCGTGCTGCCCTTTATTTGCACTGATTCTCAGAATCCCAACTATTCATCACCCGCATCATCCTACCTCTTCTCCATTTCGTGGGTACCATAGCTCCTTACCTATCAAAGGCACTCGAGATAGTCGACTTCACAACAGGCATATGTGCACTGTACCCGAAGCTGCCAAACAACCGCCAGCTTCAACTTCCGAAAACCTATCAAGAAAAGCGAGGAAGAAAGCTATCCAACAGTCTCCTGAGTCAATGCTCAAACAAAAGCTAGATATGTGCTCTAGGAACGGTAACGTCGTGGAAGCTCTTCGCTTGTATGACGAGGCGAAACGCAACGGCTTGCAGCTCAGCCAGTACCATTACAACGTGCTGCTCTATGTGTGCTCGTTGACCGATGGAGAGACAGAGTCTTCTTCTTCTACTCAGAATCCTGGACTTAGTAGAGGTTTTGATATATTTAAGCAGATGATTGTTGACAAAGTAGTTCCTAACGAAGCTACTTTCACAAACGGTGCTAGGCTTGCTGTTGCAAAGGATGACCCGGAGATGGCTTTTGATATGGTGAAACAGATGAAAGCCTTTGGGATTCAACCGAGGCTGAGATCGTACGGACCAGCTCTCTTTGGTTTCTGTAGGAAAGGTGATGCAGAGAAAGCTTATGAAGTCGATGCTCATATGATTGAATCAGAGGTGGTTCCTGAGGAGCCTGAGCTTACTGCTCTTTTGAAAGTTAGTATGGATACAAAGAACGCGGATAAGGTCTATGAGACGTTGCAGCGGTTGAGGGATTTGGTGAGACAGGTTTCTAAACCGACTTTTGATGCTATTGAGGAGTGGTTTAAGTCCGAAGCGGCTGCGAAAGCTGGAGTTGAGAAATGGGATGTGGAGAAGATAAGGGATGGGGTTGTGAGTGGTGGTGGTGGGTGGCATGGACAGGGTTGGCTTGGGACTGGGAAGTGGAATGTAACGAGAACAGAGATGGATGAGAATGGTGTGTGTAAGTGTTGCAAAGAGAAGCTTGTTTGTATTGATATTAATCCGGTTGAGACGGAGAACTTCGCTGCTTCGTTGACTCGGTTGGCTTGTCAAAAGGAAGTCAAGGCTAGTTTTAATCAGTTTCAGGTAATAATTAATCTTTTGAGGACTGTAGTTAAACTATTTAAAGCAAATCTGAAAAAGGTTTTTGAGACAGGAATGGCTGGAGAGACATGGACCGTTTGATGCAGTCATAGATGGAGCCAACATGGGGTTAGTCAACCAGCGAAGTTTCAGCTTCTTCCAGGTGAATCTTGAACTCTTGTTCCTTTTCTAATGCCAATCTCAAGATCTTTTTGGATTATATTTACTAATGTGATTCCATATCTTGCTCTAGCTTAACAATGTTGTGCAAAGATTCCAACAAATCAGTCCGTCGAAAAGGCTACCACTTGTGATCCTGCACAGGAGTCGTGTAGTGGGAGGTCCAGCTACATACCCTAAAAACAGAGCATTGCTAGAGAAATGGAAAAACGCTGGTGCTCTCTATGCTACTCCTCCTGGCTCCAACGATGATTGGTATTTGCTTTTTTTTTCTTAGTTCTTGTGCATTGATCCAAAGACTGATAAACCATTAGCTATGTGAAATTCAAATTTGCTGCGTTATTTTCAGGTATTGGCTATACGCTGCTGTAAGTTGCAAGTGTTTATTGGTAACAAACGATGAGATGAGAGACCATCTCTTCCAGCTACTTGGAACTAGTTTCTTCCCAAGGTGGAAAGAGAAGCATCAGGTGATATATACATCATTATAATCTGTGAAAGTATATACGAGTATGCAAATGTGTATATGGATATATAATAAATCTTTGATTGTGTTGGTTGTCATTGTTGCAGGTTAGGATATCTGTGTCAAGAGAGGAAGGACTCAAACTACACATGCCACCTCCATACTCCATTATTATACAGGTCGCTTTCTGCTTTCACAAACTCAAATATACAAAACATTTTTTTGTCTGCATTTTTGCTTAATGTTTGATGGATGCAGGAGTCTGAAGATGGAAGATGGCATGTCCCAATGAGTGTAGAAGATGATCTTCAGACATCAAGGCAATGGTTATGCGCCAGAAGATCCAAAACACACTGAACCTTTTTCTCTGATTCAGGTTAAAACTTGTTGTAACAATACCAACATTGATTGTTTTAGAAATAGTTTGTTGTTTCGTTAAGAAATGACGATAATTATTGGGCAAATCTTCAAAATAGCATTTTTCTAAGTTTATGTTACAAAAATAATACTCAAAAATTAAAATGACCAAAATAACATTTTTTATATATCATCACTTTTGTTTCAATAAATTTTCATTGTATAGTACTTTTGGTTATTCAAAATTGTCTGAGTCCAAAAGTTGACTAACCGGAGATTATAACGTCATTCATTGTTATGGCATGTGATTTAGATGTGTAAAGAAAAACAATTTATTAAAACGATACATCAACAAAGAAAAGAATTAACAAATAGAAAAAGAAATCCAAATGACATGAACTAATCGACTAGAGCAAACATGGTTCGCTAAAAGCAAATAAACCAATGAACTCCTCCGAAGAAATCAGAAGCAGGCGTCTAGGACACAACAGCAACACATGGCCGCAAGACTGCATTAACAAAAAAAAAACAGTAATCAATGTTTCAGCACACAGTAACCGGTCCGGTTCGATTAAGTAATCAAAACGTCCGTGCATAATTAAACTTAGGAAAAGAAAAAAAAGACTAACCAGCCTTTCAAGAATCCATCACCCTTAGACTTTGTCTCAACTGGAGCCATCGTGGCATGACTCGTGTCGTTCGTTGGGTAACCGGCTGGAGGCGGTGCCACGTAGGGACCGGTAGACACTGGAGGCGTAGGATAAGCCCCTAAACATACGTACATAATATATGTTAACATTAGTTTAATACCATAAAACTACGGTTAATCATGACGGTAGACATTTATGATGCTTGATTTGTAAGAAAAGTGAAGAAGAACAAACCTGTAGATTGGTTTTGGCTGAAATGACTCATCTTCGAACAAATAATAAGTTTATCTTCAGAAGCTAGGGAAAGATCTTTTGTAAAGTTGTTTGTATAAGTTTATGAGATGGGATTATAGTTTGCAGATGATCATATATATAGTTTAGGGAGGAATAAGGAAAAAAGAAAAGGTCGGTCTAAGTAGAACCGCGTGAGGGCAGGTAACATTAATTGTTTACGTGCCCAGATTTTCTTTATTCTAAGGAGATTGAAATTGCCTGGAATGATCCTCTTTTTGTTTGAATCAAATTAAATGGAGTGTAGTTTTCAACTTTAAACAATTTAGAAAGTGATGACGACATCAGAATAACACGGAAAGAATTCTTTTAGTTGTTTGACGGTTCAATAAGAAAGTCATTCACATATTTGATTTTAATTTGTATCAATAGATTTGATAATAAACTTTTTTTTTGTCGGATTGATAACAAACTTAACATGGGTTTATTCCCTTTCCTTGTGAAATAGGTTTTATTTTCTTTCTCAAAGTAAAAGTTTTGTCCTTTCTCGGTTGGAATATTTTTACATGTGAAAAAAGAGAGAGAATATTTACAACTAAAAAATATTTCCATACAATGTTTCAACTTAACAAGTAAAATGAACATAATTTATGCTGCGAGTAATTATTTTTCGGGATTTGCGAGTAAGGTTCCGAATGTTACAAACCGCCCCGTTCTGCACCGCACTTAACAGTAATAAAAATCTTTACATATATATATATATATATATATATATTTATATATTTTTATAACTGTAAAAACCGCACTACAGTTAAACCGCTTTTCCCGCACCGCTCAAACGGCAATTACGATTCGGAGCATTAAGTATTTTCCGTTAAGGAATAAACACAAAATATTAGTATATCCGAAAACTTTATATTCACGTGGAATTTCTTTCTTGTAATAAAAAGGAAATTATTTATAGGCTTCATGTCAGTGGGGAATGGAAAAGCAAGTTTGTGTGGTTTGATTAGTGCAACTACTTCTATGAACGTATGGTTGTTTGGTGAACCGACCGACCGATATGCAGTTCTCAACATCACGCGGTATGCAATTCACTCAAAAGCAAACGTACCTACAAGGCCACAACTTTAATCGATGGAATTTGTTAAGTCCTTAAAGATATTCATTTCAACTTATTACTGGATTCATTTATGCTGAGAGGAAACATATGCAAGCCCAGCATGAAAATAATGAACTGACCAATTGATCGAAAATAGGTATCACTTTGATTACCAAAGAAACCAGACTACTTCATGAATGTTTGGTTGTTTGCGTTTTTTTTGTAAGGTTTATGGCCCAAAGATGCTTGTTGCAGCAACGAGTTTTTCGGATGAACAACTATATCTGTCTGAATATCGATGGAATGATCCGAGGTATGGTCAGCATAACAGAGGCCTAATGTCTTTGCTAGAGGACCAAACTGTATTAATTATATCATGAAAAGATTGTCAGAGAACCAGAGAGCTCCCAGTCTCTACTAGAGAATCTATGAGCCAACTCTTAGGTCTTAATTTAACTTCAGAAGCTCTTATCTCCGTTTTAACATAAGTATAAGGTGTACATACCTGCATGCAAATGAAATTTGAAGAAGCTAGTTGAAGAAGCTAGTTGAAGAAGCCAGGGGAAATATCTATAGATTTTTTCTTTACAAACATCCAAATCAGATCAGTTCCATCTCCGTAACCCTAACCCAAAAATTTGACAAAAATATCCTTACTAACTAAAGACAAAAAAACTGAAAAAAGGAAATTAACAAGTTGCTTGGGTTCTAAGCAACTACGATTATTTCCTTTCTGCGTCTCACCATTATCACTATATACGTATGTTTCACTAGCACTTTCATTATTTCCTTATTTTCTTCTTCTCGTTTTATCATTCATCAAACCCTAAGCCACCTGCGAATCAACAACATACGAAGAAACAAAAAAAAAGAGAAGGATGAAGGATTTGATTTGTGA
>JABAYD010005602.1:0-21515 GCA_014822095.1 Diplotaxis tenuifolia | reverse complement strand
GTATCATATGTATTTATATGGATCTTATAAATTTATATAATGTAATCTATGATAGTTAATTGTTTTAATAAATAAATTATGTTAATTGTTTTATATTTAGGAAGTTTGATTGTTTATTTGGTAAGATAAATTAGATTAAATAATTATATGATTAGTTACCTTTTAAAAAAATTAATTAAATAAAAAAATTCAAATACCAGCAATGAATTAAATTAAAAAAATAATTCTAAACTTTAACAATGAGTGACACCTAAGCAAACATCATTAAGTGAATTCTCAATTAATTTATAATAGGATAGGAATTTGCTCTTATGTTATATGCTTCGTTGAATTAACTGTACAAATTTATTGTTAACCCATTAGCGTATCTAATAACATATAATAATTTTACATATATCTTTCAAACTAGTCTTTAAGATTTATTTTTAGATGGCTAGCATATCTAATAATTTATAACAACTATGTAACGACCCAGTATTTGGCCCAGCGAATTCAGGCCCAATCCCGCAAGTCCAAGGTATTTTCTTTAAATATTCAATTCTTCAGCTTTGCTCCATTCACCTGCAACCAAGAAAAGAAAGATTTGAAGGAAATGAAAGAGTTTAAGAGAGAGTTTGTGGTTGCATGAAAAGGTTGAACCACCTAGAGTCGTCGTCAGAGCCACCACGTCCCGAGTTCACGTTCAGCCTGTGACCACCGCAAACCGCCCTAGGTAACCATTAGAAATCACATGCATTAAATTTAATTTTCAGACATTTTTATTAAATCACCCGTGTTCTAATCGACGAGACGAAGCCGTAGCCGTCGACCACGTCGTAATCTGAGCCCGAAAGAAGTCGCTAGAGCCTCCGGAAGTTTTGCCTTGTCCGCCGCCGAAAATCGTCTCCGCCACCGACCGCTACCGCAGCTCCGCCCTCAGCCACCGTCACCTCCGGCAAACTTGCCGGTAAGCAGCCGCCGCCCTCCGTTGTTGCCGGCCGGTGACCGTCGCCGGTGACTCGGCCAACTCGATCGAGACGACTCGGTGAGTTAACTCGGTGACTCGGTTAACCGGTTGGTTTGACAAGTTTAAATCAATCGAATCTGGTTAAGGATAACCGGTTGGTCCAATTCGATTTGAATCTTGTCAAGGGTTAACCGGTTTGGGTTAGAGTTGACCGGATTGACCTTTGACCAGCGGGTTTACTTTTCGGTAAACCTTGACCAAGCCCGTTCTTAATCGTTCGAAGGGCGCTCAGACTCACATTTTTGCCCTGATTTCAGATTTGGAGTCTATTTGAGCATCTGGAGTTCATTGACATCATTTTTCAGCATTGCTAAGGTGAAGACTAATCTTGTGAACCCCGATCTAGTTTAGTACTACTATTATGGAAAGTCTAGTTTCGAAACATGTTTCGTCTCTGTGAATCGATTCTATTTGAGAGTCTTGCTTGTTTATTTATTATATTGATTGTTGAACCGGAACTAGGATAATAGAGGATTCAACGGTTGTGTGCATGATTGATGTTAATAATTGCTATATATGTATATATACGTGTCCATGTGTGGAGATTGAGGGGGTGCAGAGACGTATGTACTAACGACGCCTTGCTTGAGGAGATTTTCAGGGGCACATAGACGTTTGTGTTAGCACCGCCTGTGTGGAGATTGCGGGGTACAGAGACGTTTGTACTATCACGCCGTAGAGATTGCAGGGGAACGGAATGGACTACCGTGTTCGCCTAGAGTTATATATGTATATCCCTATGAGGAGATTGCGGGATGCAGAGAATAGTTATGTACTATCATCGCATTGATTGTAGTTGTATGGTGCATTACACATATGATTGTTTTGTGAGGTGTACTAGGCACCATGATTGCACATGTTAGGGCTAGGCCTACGTAGTCGTAGTGCTATGAACTGAGTCAGTGGTTTATGGTTTAGCATCCCATACCTCGTTGGGCAACTCCCTTTTGCTCAGCCCTCTTTCATTCCCCCTTTCAGGTGAGACCGATGAGTAGGAGTGATTATATCGGACCGGTGCTATTGGGTTTTTGGGCTTCTATCGCACTATCTCTTTTTTTATCGTTATTGGGCTTATAGGCCTTTGGACTTTTAACGGTTATGATATTTCGTATTTCAGACTTTCGGATTATGTCGTTATTTATATTTCGGATATTAAGTATTGGGCCTTTGGCCGACTTATGTTGTATTATAGATTTACAACGTGGACATTGACTTTTCAGTAATTGGTAATGAAGACTTAGGTTATTCGGTTATTTTGTGTTGAGAAACCGGGTGTTACATTTTTGGTATCAGAGTGTGGTTTGGTCCCGGCTCCGAATCGGGATGGCGATTCGTGGAGACTCAATTTTTAATCGGTTTTAGACGATTTTAAAATATTTTGGGGATTTGGAATAATTTAAAAATAAAAAGAAATAGCACCATTATGTCCAATATCACTTCTTTAACCTTTTGAATTCGTTGTTTGGCCGAAGTTAACTCACTCGCTTTCGTTTCAGATGCTGCCGAGGAAGAGAGTTACTCGTACTGAGACTGCTAGAGCTGCTAGAGAGGCATCAGATGAGCATGTGGAGCCCGCAGTTCCGTAAAATGCAGCTCCACCAATTGATCATGATGCCTTGAGATAGATGGTTCAAGATGCAGCTATACAGGCTGCTCAGGAGGCTGCTCAGGAGATTGTCCAGGAGGCAGATAGGCAAGCCGCTCAGGAAGTTGCCCGGGTAGCTGCTCAGGAGGTTGCTAGACAGATGGCTGCAGTTCAACAGGGTCAGCAGGTTCCACCCTGTTCCCAGGTTCAGGTGCAGCATGGGCCGCAGATTCATGTGCAGCAGGTCCCACCTGTTCAGGTTCCGCAGCAGCACCGATCCCCGGCCAGCAGGTTCCGAGGAGTTTTCAGTTTCCGCCACCGCCACCCATCATTCCTGGTCAGGTTCCAGAGTGTGATGAGACGCTTATGAGGATATTGGGGCAGATGAAGTACGTGAACTTGGAGCCTTTTATGGGTGCAACGTAGCCATCCAATGCTTATAATTGGAAGCATAAATTGGGTAACTGTTTGGAGACTATCAAGTGTCCACAGCGACTCCTCCTTAATATCGCTGAGTTGTATTTGCGTGGAGATGCATTAGTATGGTGGGATGGAGTGAAATTGATGCGTGGACTTGATCAGACTTATGATGACTTTCTCCGTGCGTTCGAAAAGAAGTACTTTCCCAGGGAAGCTTTGCATCAGAAGAAGAATGATTTCGAACATCTAAGGCAGGGTACTAGAACTGTCAGGGTGGTACGAGCTGGAGTTTAGTTGACTCCGCATGTTTGTTGGTAACAATATGGATGAGGAGGATCTGATCAGGAGGTTCCTAGATGGGATGCGAGTGGAGCTTCGTGGTAGATGCAGTGTGGTCTCTTACACCAGTTTGGAGGATTTGGTTGAGAAGGCTCTTTTCCAGGAGAAATATTTGGTGGAGAAACATAAGTTCTCCAAAGCCGTTCAGCCTAAGCCAGGGAGTACTTATCAATCACAGAAGAGGACATTGGAGCAGACTGGGGCACCCTGTTGTGGGCGTTGTCATCACCGCCACTTTGGAGAGTGTTTTCTTTGCGATAACTGTAACTAGTATGGTCATATTACGAAGAATTGTAGGAAGCCTCCAAGTAATCAGATTGCAGCGCCAGCAGTTGCAGCAGTGCCAGCAGCAGCATCAGTAGAAACTGTTATGGTTGAAATCAGCCAGGTCATATTTTAAGGGATTGCCCAAGGAGGGTTAATGCAGCACTTCCACCACCGGCGAAGCGCTTAGCCATCGCTGTGTTTGCGGTAGGCGATGCCTAGGGGGCCAAACCAATTGCGGGTATGTATCCTTATTATATTTGTTGTGTTTTAGTATGTTGGCTTTGTGGTTGTCATGTGTAGTTAATAAAATCTCGCGTAGGCTCGGTTTTAGTGGGCAGCGTGCCGGCTCACACTTTATTCGACACAGGAGCTTCACACAGTTTTGTGAGTCCACGCTTGGTTAGGTCTTGGTCTTTTCGAGGTGACTTCGAGCCAAAGGCTAAGCAGATTCAGACTGCTAGCATAGAGAATTTGGCAGCAATTGGTATTTATCACGACGTACCCGTTATGCTTGGAGGAGTTGATTTACTCGGAGACTTGACAGAGATGGAGCTAAGCAATTATGATGTTATCCTTGGGATGAATTGGTTGACACGACATCGAGTAATCATGGATTGCCTGAAGGCAAAAGTTAGTATTCCTAGACCAGAGGGGGAGATTATTTTCCAGGGGATTCAGACATACCAAGGAATTTCTATTGTCTCCATGTTACGTGCAGAGGAGTTGCTAGCGAGAGGAGCCGAAGGATTTTTGACGACAATATCGATGGTTCATTATGGTGGTCAGGAAGAGTTGCATGATATTCCAGTGGTTGCTGAGTTCGAAGATTTTTTGAGGCCTTAAAAGGATCACCGCCAGCTAGAAGTGACGTTCTTAATATTGAGGTGGAACCAAAAGCAGCACCGGTTTCACGAGCTCCATATCGTCTAGCCCCATCAGAGATGGCTGAGTTGAAGAAGCAGTTAGAGGAACTATTAGATAAAGGTTTCATCAGACCTAGTACTTCATCGTGGGGAGCACCAGTACTGTTTGTGAAGAAGAAAGATGGGAGCTTCAGACTTTGTATCGACTACAGAGGTTTTAACAAGGTGACCATCAAGAATAAGTATCCGCTCCCGCGTATCGACGAGCTGTTGGACCAGTTGCAGGGAGCTTCATGGTTTTCTAAGATTGAATTGGCGTGAGGATACCATCAGATTGCAATAGCTGATGGGGCAGTGCAGAAGACATCTTTCCGAACATGCTATGGTCATTATGAGTTTGTGGTGATGTCATTTGGATTGACGAACGCACCTGCAGCATTCATGAAGCTAATGAATGATATATTTCACGAGCATTTGGATAAGTGTGTGATCGTCTTCATCGATGATATCCTGGTTTACTCTCGAAGCAGAAAGGAGCATGCGGAGCATCTGCGGATTGTGCTAAGTAAGCTTAGAGAGGATCAATTATTTGCTAAGTTGAGCAAGTGCAGCTTCTGGTAGAGGAAGATTGGATTTCTTAGTCATGTGGTTTCAGAAGCAGGAGTTGCAGTAGATCCAGAAAAGATTACTGCAATTTCAGAGTGGCAGACACCTAAAAGCACTACAGAGATCCGCAATTTCCTTGGTTTAGTAGGATACTACAAGAATTTTTTCAAGAGTTTTGCCAGTATCGCTAAGCCGATGACAAAGCTAACGGGAAAAGACGTCAAGTTCGAATGGACAGACATTTGCTCGAAAATTTTCATGGAATTGAAATGACAACTGACCCAGACGCCAGTGTTGGTACTTCCGAGACCTGGAGTACCTTATGAGGTTTACACTGATGCGTCGGGAACTGGATTGGGGTGTGTACTGATGCAGGAAGGTCAGGTCATTGCATATGCATCACGTCAGTTGAGGCCTCATGAAGCTAACTACCCTACACACGATTTGGAAGGTTAATCAGGTGGCAGATGCCTTTAGTAGGCGCGGAAGCGACGTCTCAAGAACCAAGGAGGTTTAGGAGTTCACTGGTATGGTTGCATGTCTTAGATTATGTGCCACCACCGTAGAGGAGGAGGCAGTTGGTCTCGAGGCTGTAGAGCAGGCACACTTACTGTGGAGAATACGCAAAGCTCAAAATGCTGATGAGGCTTTGTGTAAGCAGATCGAGAGTATTGGGTATCATACATATTCGAGCGGGATGTTCATGTATCGTAACCGTTTTTTTGTGCCGGACGATGAGCTGCTGAGGAAGGAGATCTTGCAGCAAGCACACCACTCAAGTTTCTCTATCCATCTAGGCACCAAGATGTACATAGATCTGAATCATTATTACCATTGGCCAGGGATGAAAAAGGATGTTGCTACTTTTGTATCGCGGTGTCAGACTTGTCAGATGGTTAAGGCAGTTCATCAGGTGCCTAGCGGATTATTGCAAAACCTACCCTTGACTGAGTGGAAATGGGATAGGGTGACTATGGATTTTGTGACGGGGTTGCCGATAACCTCGGGAGGGAAAAATCCCAAATGGGTAATCGTGGATAGACTCACCAAGTCAGCTTATTTCCTAGCAATTAAGAAGACAGACAAAGCTGAGCAGTTGGCGCATATGTGTATCAGTGAGATTGTTAGATTGCATGGAGTTCCTGTCAGCATTGTATCGGATCGAGATGTTAAGTTCACGTCTACATTTTGGAGAGCTTTTCAGAAGGCGCTTGGGACCAAGTTCCACATGAGTACCGCTTACCATCCGCAGACAGGTCAGTCAGAGAGAAATATTCAGACATTGGAGGATATTCCTAGGGCTTGCGTCTTAAATTGGGAAGGAAGTTGGTTGAAATACCTACCACTAGCAGAGTTTTCTTACAACAACAGTTATCATTCGAGCATTAAGATGGCACCATATGAGGCTCTTTATGGTAGGCTTTGTCGCACACCACTTTTTTGGACAGAAGTGGGAGAACGACGCGAGATAGAACCATCATTAGTTCAAGAGACGGTGGAGCAGGTTGAGATGCTCAAGAGACGGCTTAAGGAAGCCCATGACCGTTAAAAGAGTTATGCAGATAAGTGGTGTAAGTATTTGGAGTTTCAGGTTAGCGACCTAGTATACCTGAAAATGAGGACATTTCAGGGAGAATCTAAGACTCGGAAGCAGAAGAAGCTTAAACCAAGATATATGGGTCCATATCCTATTTTGGAACGGATTGGAGCAGTTGCTTACAAATTGGTTTTGTCAGCAGAGTTATCGGACTTCCATGACGTGTTTCATGTGTCGGTTTTGAGGAAAGGCGTGAGAGAGCCAAAGCTAATTTTACCACAGCCACCCAGTGACCTCGGCAAAGATTTAAGAGCACCTTGTTTGCCAGTAGAGATTTTGGATCGTCAAGTGAAAGCGGATCAGGGAATGATGACCATGTTGATCAAGGTTCGATGGGAGAGAGATGGGACTCAGGAGGAGATTTGGGAGGCCGAGCCCCATATGAGGATTAATTACCCAGAGATTTTTAGGGGTGATGTTGGACAGCCGACTCCCGACTCGAATGCAGGGACGAATTTCATGTTAGTGGGGGAGAATTGTAATGATCCAATATTTGTCACAGCGAATTGAGGCCCGATCCCGCGGACCCAAGGCATTTTCTTTAAATATTCAGTTCTTCAGCTTTGCTCCATTCACCTCCAACCAAGAAAAGAAAGAGTTAAAAGAAATGAAAGAGTTTAAGAGAGAGTTTGTGGTTGCATGCAAATGTTGAGCCACCTGAAGTCGTCGCAAGAACCACCACGTCCCAATTTCATGTCCAGCCCGTAACCACCGCAAACCGCCCTAGGTAACCATCAGAAACCGCATGCATTAAGTTTAGTTTTCGGCCATTTTAGTAAATCTCCCATATCTTCCTAACTGCTGAGAATCTCGTACATTCAAGGATACCAACGTGTTCTAATCCACGAGACAAAGCCGTAGCCGTCGACCGCATCGCGATCCGAGCCCGGACGAAGTCGCTAGAGCCTCCGGAAGTTTTGCCTCGTACACGCGTGCACAACACGCGCCGCCGCCAGAAATCGTCTCCGCCGCCGGAAATCGTCTCCGCCACCACGGCTCCACCATCAGTCACCGTCACCGCCGGCAGAATTTCCGGTAAGCCACCGCCGCCCTCCGTCGTCGCCGACCGGAGACCATCACCGGTGACTCGGCCAACTCGGTCGAGTCGTCTCGGTGAGTCAACTCGGTGACTAGGTTAACCGGTTGGTTTGACAGGTTTAAATCAATTGAACGTGGTAAAGGAAAACTGGTTGGTCCAATTCGATTTGAATCTTGTCAAGGGTTGACTGGTTTGGGTTAGAGTTGACCGGGTTGACCTTTGACCAGCAGGCTGACTTTTCCGTAAACCTTGACCAGGCCCATTCTTAATCGTTCAAATTTTTGCCCTGATTTCAGATTTGGAGTCTATTTGAGCATCTGGAGTTCATAGACATCATTTTTCAGCATTGCTAAGGTGAGGGCTAATCTTGTGAATCCCGAACTAGTTTAGTACTACTATTATGGAAAATCTAGTTTCGAAACATGTTCCGTCGCTGTGAATCGAGTCTATTTGAGAGTCTTGCTTGTTTATTTATTATATTGACTGTTAAACCGGAACTAGGATATTATAGGATTCAACGGTTGCATGACATGATTGATGTTAATAATTGCTATATATGTATAGATACGAGTCCATGTGTGGAGATTTTTGGGGGGTGCAGAGACGTCTGTACTAGCGACGCCTTGTTTGAGGAGATTTGCGGGGGCACATAGACATTTGTGCTAGCACCCCCTGTGTGGAGATTGCAGGGTACATAGAAGTTTGTACTATCACGCCGTAGAGATTGCGGGTGTACAGAGTGGACTACCGTGTTCGCCTAGAGTTATATATGTATATCCCTATGAGGAGATTGCGGGATGCAGAGAATAGCTATGTACTATCATCTCATTGATTGTAGTTGTATGGTGCATTAGGCATATGATTGTTTTATGAGGTGTACTAGGCCTCATGATTGCACATGCTATGATTAGGCCTATGTAGTCATAGTGATATGAACTGAGTCAGTGGTTTATGGTTTAGCATCCCATACCTTGCTAGGAAACTTCCATTTTGTTCACCCCTCTTTCTTTCCCTTTTTTAGGTGAGACCGATGAGTAGAAGTGATTATATCGAACCGTGCTATTGGGATTTTGGGCTTCTCATGTGGCTAATCGTCGCTTTTGGATCACTTGGGCTCGGATTTAGCTGTTGAATCATTTTGGAGTTTTGTGTGATATGTCTGTTCAGATAAAAATAATTATTTTTCCGAGGTCATCAAAAGCCAGGCTCGAGTCATTTCGTGTACTGGTGTAAACCGAAGAATATAACTTTTATCCAAGTTTCCTTTCCTAACATCGTCTAACCACTCAGATGCTAACACGACTCTGATATAAATATGTTGGAATAACAAAACTAAAGGTTGAACGATGCAGAAGAGCTATCTCGCGATGGAAGAAGAGAAACCCATCGCACAATCAGAAGCTAATTGAGAAGCTAAAAATGGAATTGGACAGAGCCCAGAACAATGATAGTTTGTCTACGGAAGAAGAGCTCGAGTTGAAATGGAAGCTTTGTGAAGCTTATAGAGAAGAAGAGCTCTTCTGGAAACAAAAAAAGTCGCACAATTTGGTTAAGGGAGGGAGATAGAAATACCAAGTTCTTTCACGCCAGAACAAAACAACGCAGAGCTCAGAACATAATCACGAAACTCTTAGATTCGCTAGGTAATTGGGTTGAAACAGAGGAAGGAATCGAAAACCTAGCCACCACATACTTTTAAGAGCTGTTTACAGCTTCATCACCGAGTGATCGCGAAGAAGCCCTACGGTTTACTACCATTAGGGTCACACAGGCGATGAATAATAACTTAACAAGAGAGCCATCAGAAGCAGAGATCAAAGAGGCTGTCTTTGCGATTAACCTGGAAAAGGCTCTGGGACCGGATGGGATGACGAGTTTATTCTACCAACGTTTCTGGAAATTTATTGGACCCGATATAGTCAAAACGGTACAGAACTTCTTTGCTTATGGTGAGCTCGATGAAAGGATTAACCAAACCAATATATGTCTGATACCGAAGACGGAGAGACCAAGGAGCATGTCGGAATTTAGGCCTATCAGCTTATGCAATGTAAGCTACAAGATCATCTTGAAAGTTCTATCTTCCCGCTTGAAGAAAGTACTCCCGAACATTATTTCAGAGACGCAATTGGCCTTTGTGGCTCGTAGACTCATAACCGACAATATTTTGATCGCTCAAGAAATGTTTCATGCACTGCGTACAAACCCGAGTTGTGAAAGCAAATACGTGGCTATAAAGACGGATATGATCAAAGCATATGACAGGGTTGAATGGAGCTTCTTGGAGGAGTTAATGAGGAAAATGGGCTTTGATGAACTGTGGATCAGCATGATAATGCGATGCATCTCATCGGTATCTTACCAAGTTCTCATTAACGGAGAAGCTAAGGGAAACATTAGACCATCTCGCGGACTGCGACAGGGTGACCCGCTGTCACCATTTCTCTTTATATTGTGTACGGAAGTTCTCATCTCACAGCTGCAAAACGCAGAACAGAATAAACAACTCAATGGCCTAAAGATAGCAAGAGCAAGCCCACCGGTCTCGCATCTTCTCTTCGCGGACGACAGCTTATGTTTTTGTAAGGCAGAACAAAACAAATGCAGTGAGCTGATGAGAATCATCGACATCTACAGCAAAGCCTCAGGACAACAACTGAATAAATCAAAGTCGTCAGTTATGTTCGGTTCTAAGGTAGTGACGTCCTCAAAATCTGACCTGGAAAGGTCGCTGGCAATTACTCAAGAAGGTGGAATGGGTATGTATCTAGGGCTTCCGAAGAAGATCTGTGGATCAAAGAAACAAGTCTTTAGTTTCGTTCAGGAACGACTAAATGACCGGACAAACTCATGGTCAACGAAACTCTTATCGAAAGGTGGCAAAGAAGTTCAGATTAAAGCTGTTGCTCAAGCGGTTCCATCCTACACTATGTCTTGCTACCTACTGCCCCAAGGAGTAACAAAGAACCTAACGAGCGCTGTCTCACATTTTTGGTGGAGTACTAAAAATAATAATAGAGGCCTCCATTGGGTAGCTTGGGACAAAATCTGTGTGCCAATGGACGAAGGAGGTCTTGGTTTCCGTGACTTTCACGAGTTCAACCTAGCCTTACTATCCAAGCAATTGTGGAGGCTATTAAAGTATCCACACTCCCTCCTTGCCAGAGTACTAAAAGGTAGATATTATAGACACACCAACCCGATGAAAGTGGTCAAAGCAAACAATCCGTCATACGGATGGCAAAGTATTGTTGCCTCAAAAGAAGTCCTCCAACAGGGGCTCCGCAAGAAGATAGGGAATGGACATGCGACAAAGGTGTGGGAAGAACCATGGCTACCCACTAACCCAGCGAGACCGCCGATAGCGGCTGGAACTGGCCGAGATGAAGACCTCCGGGTGCACCATCTTATAGATGACCAAAGCAACTCTTGGAACATGAAACTACTAAATTCGTTCTTTGCAAGGGAGGATATTCCCAAGATTATCTCGCTGAGGGTGAGCCGTACGGGTCGCCATGACTGCTACTCTTGGGACCACACGAAGTCAGGGCTATACACGGTGAGGTCAGGTTATAAAATCGCTCATGAGCTTAACACTCATATCACTTCTCCTGCAGTAACAAAACCCAGTACGACGGAGCTCAAGAAAGAAATATGGAAAATCAAGGCCCCGCAAAAACTCAAACACTTCCTATGGCAAGCGACTGCGGGCTTCTTAGCAATGGCAAAACAGCTCATGGATCGACATTGATCTCGTGATAGTATATGCGTCAGATGTGGAGCCGAAAGAGAGACTATAAACCATACTCTTTTTGAATGCCCCCCAGCTTTTCAATGTTGGGCGTTATCACCCATACCGTCATCTCCGGGGATATTCCCGTGTAATTCGCTATACTCAAACATCGACTTTCTGTTACATCGCGCCAAAGAGATCGGAGTGGGGTCAGGAGTGCTGGCAGCATTCCCATGGATCACCTGGTATATATGGAAAGCGCGTAATGAGAAGGTCTTCAAAAACAAGGACATATCCCCACTGGACTCGCTCCAACTTGCGGTGAAAGAAGCTGAGAGCTGGACGATGGCGCAAAGAGTAGCAGATGTACCCGAAGAAGACAACAGCAGACTTGGACCACAAACGAACAGCAACATACAGATGCACCGCGGAGCAAGATGGAGATGTCAAACAGATGCATCATGGATAAATGGGAGAGATTGAATAGGGATGGGTTTCGTGCTGCTTAAGGAAGGATCCCCGGCTCTGTTTGGAATGCAAGGAACACGCGCTGCAGCATCTCCGTTGCACGCTGAAGCTGAAGGCCTAATATGGGCAATGAAGGAACTATTAGAGCACGAATACAGAGAGGTACACTTCGAATCAGATTGTGAGCAATTGACAAAGTTGATCAAGGAAGAAGAAGATTGGCCAGCTATGGCATCGGAATTGGATGAGATTAAAACTTTATCCTCAGAGTTTTCTGAAGTTTCCATAACATACATCCCAAGATCAATGAACGTCCGTGCGGACTCTCTTGCTAAAGAGGGAAGATCCCGCGTTTTTGGAACCCCTTTCGTCAACTGCTTTGCACCAAGCTGGCTAGCTCCCAACGCTGGCCAGGAGGCTGCTAACTAGTTTCTTTAGATTACTTTCGATGTAAAAAAAAAAAACGAAACTAAAGGTTGAATAAAGAGACTGAACGGTACATTGTTCTTATTTTCTTGAATAGTAGATTACATAAAATACTGCCTCCTACATATTCAGAGGACTTTCAACAAGCTTAGAAACATTCAAATTAGCTACTTAATCATAAGGGCTCCTACATTATCAGAGCTTATTCAACCTACTATGATTTAAGTCCAAATATTACGTCTAATAAGCCCAATATCCTTTGCGTCCCATCATTTTTTTCTCTTCGACTCTAGTAATGTCGCTGTAGTTTGAATCGCTAGCTTCCGGGGATGGAGACGGAGACAGGGAAAATGAAAGAGTTGAATCTGACGGAGGAGAATAGTATTCATTCAGATACTCTGCTAGTGGAGATCCAAGTTCGGGAGGAGAAGGGTATTCATTCGGATAATCTGCTAGTGGAGATCCAACTTCCGGCATAGGTGCGGGGATCGGAGGCGAATCTGCAGCTTCTACGGATAGTTCTGGTGAAATCTCGCCGGATACGAGTACCAGCATTAGCAGACCTGCAATTATGTTTCCAAGCTTCATTTTTTATATTCCAACGATGTTTCTCGCTAGATATTTGGTAGAGAAAAAAGACAAAGAGATGTTGCGAAATAAGCACAAGTTTGATTTGCATTAAGTGGGAGACATATATAGTATGGGGCTGTTCGTTTCTCCATTTGTAATCATTCATTCAGCTGATCCATCTATGGGATCCATCCAAATGATCCATCCAAATTTTAGAGATTGTTCGTTTCTCCATCTAGGTGAGTCATCTGAATGAACCATTTGAATGAATTTCATGTTTGTTTCTTTTTTTTTATTTCCATTCAAATGAGCTTGATAAACAAATTACAAATATACCCTTGTTTTGATTTAATCATATGTTTGCTATTAATTTTAACTATATTTAAACTAATTCAACCTCCAACAATGCGGGAAAATGCATTTTTGTTGTTTTGGTAGAAAAAGAGCTTTTTTTTTTATTTTAGCGGGAAAAAGTGTTTTTCGGGTTTGATAGGAAAATGGTGTTTTTACGATTTCGACGGGAAAACACATTTTCTGCGATTTTGGCGGGAAAACGTGTTTCTACGATTTTGGCGGGAAAACGCGTTTTTGCGGTTTTGGCGGGAAACAAGTTTTTTGCGATTTTGGCGGGAAACAAGTTTTTTGCGATTTTGGCGGGAAAGCGTGTTTTTACGGTTTTGGCGGAAAAAACGCGTTTTGCGGTTTTGGCGGGAAACGCGTTTTTGCGATTTTGGCGGAAAAACGCATTTTGTGATTTTAGCAGGAAAACGTGTTTTGCGGTTTTGGCGGGAAAACACGTTTTTGCAATTTTGGCGAAAAATGTGTTTTTACTAGAAAAACGCATTTTTGCAATTTTAGCGGAAAACGTGATTTTGACAGAAAACGTGTTTTTGTGGATTTTGTCAGATTTTGTATGTCACCAAATAATATTATGGTTAGGTTTGTAATTTGTGAATTACAATAAGTGGTATATTAGACATTGTACCATTTTGAATGAATCATCTCCATTCAAATGATCCAAATTGGTTCAGCTAAATGGACTTTAAAATTAAGCCTAAATTTCTGAAAATCATTCAAATGGACCATCTTAATGAATTGTACATAAACGAATAAAAAATTCATTTCCATTCAAATGATCCATGTGAATAGAGAAACGAACAGGTCCATAACGGATCATTTGAATAGAGAAACAAACAGGCGATAACCATAGCTAAATTTATGGCTATGTTAATCTTCGGACAATAAGAAATTAAGAATTGGCCACGCAGGTGAGCATAAAAGTATAAAACGCAGGGAAGCACGGGATCGCTTCATGGAAAGTTTTCATTCAAGTTACAAGTAAGAAGATTGTACCACGTGGGACATGTGGTGACGGACAACGGAGCAAAGCGCTGGATCCAACGTTATAATTAGTTTTCCATTTTAGACTCAAGATACGGTCGTAGGTAAACCCTTGCGAGACCTGATGCGTGAAACCGGCACGTGGGATCATGTGAAGAGCTGACCAAGTTTAATAGTATTATAAACTGAAGTAGAAGATACCCGCGTTTTAATGTTCAATAAAAATGCCCACGTTTTCATTTAATAATATCTTAGCAAGAACCATATACGTGTTTTTCACTGAATTTTATATAATACTAGATTTGAGCCCGTTGCGTTGCAACGGATTTTGTTTGATATTATGACTAATAAAAAATATTATAAATCAAATATTATAGTTTTAAGATTTTTCTTTGCATATGTTACGTGAGATTTATTTTATAAGTAAGAATTTGTTTTTATACATAAATTTCAATTAAAATTTATTTTTATAATTATGGTGCATAGATAAATTGTTATTATCTTTGTACATAAAGCTAGAAAAAACATTCATACCTAAATTTATAAACATATCTAACCCGAAATAAGAATTAAAATGAAATAAAACAAAATTTGGAATTTAACTAAGGCCAAGAAGTAATGAAAATATTATACACTTTGTTATGTACTAATTTAATGTTTTTATTAAATTTATCTGGTGTTAAATAATTTTATTGATTCATTATTTATTAATGATACATTTTCATAATTAAGATTTTAGTTAAACTGAATTAGAAATATTACATACTGAAATTAAATAAAAAATAAGATAACTATGAAATTTGAATTTTTTTTACCAAACTTATTTACGGTGACAGTTATAATAATCAATTTTTATGAGCAACTATGAAAAGTGTATATATCAAATATGTGTTTGATTTATGTATGAACAAACACATAAATACCAATCACGAAAACATCCTATTTTTTAATTTTTGTTAATGTAATAGCTTTAGCATCATACTTCTCATCAAATTCTTTTAGTACTAAATAGGTTATTTTATTTTGGTTAGGATTTTAAAAAATTATATGTCTAACTCCAACTCCATCTCTTAACTCTAAATTCTAATGTCTAGATTAATTAATCGTAGGGGTATAAGTTTATATTTACTTTTCTGATAAACCATTTCAGTTTATTTCGGTCATTTTTATTTTTAAGGTCTATATTTGTGACGATTTGTTTTTGTTCATCCTAGGGAATTTCTCTTCTAGTAAAGTGTATTACACTTAATAAAAAAAATTATTTAACTGAAAGAATAAACACTTTGATTTATGATTTTTTAAATAGGATTTTTTTAATAAACATGAAAGTTAGTTATTTACAAAAAAAAATAGATTACACCTCTTTTGTTTAGGAGTTTTAAAAAAGGAAAATTATATTTAATTGTTTTTAAGTATTTGTAAAATTTATAGTTCGTTTTTTCTTTATATATTTTTTGAAAAATACTATTTTATTTTATAATTATTTTTTTGTAGGAACTAAAATATGGAATTTAGGATTAAAAAAAGGAAAATTACTTGCAAATAAATATTTGTAATTATATTTTATTTAGAATTTCAAAAAGGAAAAAGTACTATCAAATATATTTTTTATTGATTAGTTTTATTTTATGATAATTTTTTTGAGAAATGTCACAATCTCACGATTGTTATTGCCACATGTCACGATCATGTTAATTAGTAACTTTAAAGAACCAAGCTTTTATAAAAAGAAAAAACATGCGAGGAAGAACATACGATGATCAAGATATATAAACTAACCTTATATTTGTCTTGAAGCAATAATTATGTATGGTGTATGGTGATCAAATATGAGAAGTGACCAAATATGAGAATAGTTTAGTTATATATATATATATTTGAATAATCATAGTTGGCAATAATATATATTATAAGGAAAATTAGCATTAATCGTTTGTTTAAATCTATCTTTTTTAAGTATAATTACTATTTTTGGCAATTATCTTTTATGTATTATTTGAGAGAAGGAAAATCAATGTTAAATTTAAAAGGATAATTACTAATTTTAAAAAATAATTAAAAGGATAATTACTATTTTTTAAAGGATATAACTAATTTTTCTAAAAAGATAATTACTATTTTTTTACGTAACACATGTCACAATCTTAAAAACATAAGCGTTATGTGTTGCAATCGTGTTTATTAGTAAATTTGAGAAACCAAACTTTATATAATGAGATAAGAAGTTTAATTCAGGCTACGCGCAAAGTTTTTATTAATAATTATTTTTTCTTCTAAATAGTGATAAGATAGTTAAATATAAATGGTTTGTATACTTTTTCCTATAAAATTATATTCAAAGTTTACTTTATTATTTTTTCAGTTTGACTTTATATGTAATTATACCATTTAAATAACTAATATAAAAGGATTAATGCAATAATACTACATGGTTATCAATATTTTATAATAATTATATATTTTTATTTGAGTGACATAAAAGATTAATCCATATGCACAACGTCTAAATTTGCTTTTTATTTACAATTTGTTTACAATGAAATTAGAATTATTATAGACTTATTTGTGTATATAAGTATTTGAAATACTCTTCTTAATTTTTTAAATCTATATCTGACAGTATTGTATATAGATTTATTTTTTAAGCATAATAAGCATTTTGATTTGATTTAAATAATAGTAAATATTTCTTGTTAGATATTATAAAAGGAAAAATAAATATTTAAAATTTTTAACTAATGTTAAATAGAAATTTTTATATTAAAATAAAATATACAAATCAAAAATAGTAGATATATCTTCTACTTAAAATATAAATTAATGGTGGGATTATAATGTTTTTACGTTTTTTTTATTTGTTTGATTAGGTTAAATATTTTAATATAAGTTGCATATTTTTTATTTTGTGTATATGCTTTTTTATTTTTATTATTTTATGACATCATTTACTTTTTGACGTTAATTTTTGTTAATTTTTAGTTCCTTTTTTAATTTCTTTTTGTTTCCTTAGTTTTAATTTTTGTATTAATTTGATAAATTTATTTTTGAAATTTTATGATTTTTTAAAAATATTAAACTATGATGTTGATTTGAAACAATGTTTTGGTATTTTCTAATTATGACGGTGATATCGGTTTGGTTCTATCTAGTGACTTTACCTTTAAAATTTCTTTGCAACCATAGACACTACCAAACATGCTTTATGTAGTTTTTAAAACCAAAGCCAAGACTTAAAAAAAAATTGTGGATACCTTATTTTTAAAAGAAAACAAAACATTGTTTTTTTTTTAATTTTACTTTTCGCTCAATTCCTACAACTACATTAAAATTTTCTACAACTTAAATTGTACAGTGAAATTCTTAAAGCTAAAACCCAACCAATCACCTTCATGCATATCTAAATATTTTTAATATCATAGGCCTTCTCATAGAAAAAGGTTATGAACATGATTTGATTTTTTTCTTATTAAATTCTTTGACGTTACGTTTCAATAATTTAGCATAAATACCAATCTTTTTTTTTTAAATTAGTTTTGTAATTTATCCTTTGTAGTTTTGTATTGATTTTATTTTATTTTTTATACATGATTGTTTGAAATTTGTTTAACTTATTTTTCTAAAACTTGATTTCTTTTAAAATAATAACAAATCTGTTAGTGAAAAGTTTATGTTTAAATGTGATATTAAGTTTATATATAAATTTCATTATTTTTAATAAAATTATTTTCTTTGATTAACTAATTTTATTTTCCTTTTATTTTGAAAGAAATTATTTTTAAAAAAAATTATATTTAAGTATATAAATTAACTGCTGGTTTGTTATATTATTCTAATGATATTTGTCAATTCTGTGCGAGTACTTTAAATAATACATCACCTTGAAATCATATGTGATTTAGATTCATATGTGATGAAAAATGTGATTTTGATTTATATTGTCTTTATTATTTGAAACTAGATGTTTTGTCCACATCTGCGAGCATAAATATTTTTATAGATACCAATAAATTTTAACATTTATGGTGTGGCATGAATGTATATAATTTAACTTATATTTTCAGTTAACGTGACTTTTCATAGTACGTTCACTTTTCTTCTTATTATTCAGTTGCAAGAATAATATTTATTTGCTGTTTAAGTTCAAATTTTTCAGTTGCAAGAACGTTTGCTTGTCCGTAGTCTTTTACAGTGTGTCATGAACTTGCGCATCGTCTCCTTGGCACTCATATAGATCCGGACTGGCAGCTCACGATGGATCATTTACAGTCTCTGCAACATGGTACGCTGGACACTATTCTTACAAAAATGCTCTTCCAAATGATCATCTACCATATCTGGAGGGAACGTAACGCAAGGCGTCACCACACTAGTTGGTTGTCTGAAGCTGCAATGTGCAAAGCCATTGATAAGATGATGCGCAATTGTATCTCTTCTTTTAGATACAAAACGGGTCATAAGTATAGGAGACTTCTTCAGAGATGGTTTTATCACATTTTGTAGAAGCCTTCTCATGATTTTTTTCCTTATTTCATAGTATAGGATTATAGAAAGATAGAAATATTCATTTGTAAATGATAGTTCCCTAAAAGGATGAATAAATTTGAAATTTCATAAAAACAATGTTAGCATTTATTTATTTAAAATTATTATCTTTGGAGAACACATTAATATTTTTATTTTAAAATATATTGTTATCTTTATTCTATTAATTAAACAATTTATCTAACTCAATAAATAAATATACAATTGTTAATATAACGTGATGTTATTTAAATTCATAGAATTAGCAAAACCTACTAAATATCAAAATAAATAAAAAACATAAGAAGGTTAAACAGAACCTAACTTTATCTATTATATTAATCACAGTAAATAAAGCTGTTGATATATGTATAGTTATATTGTGAAATTCCTCTCATAATAACTGAATAAACATTCAAAAATATGAACCATCTTGACAAACAAACTATTAATATGTAATATAAAATATACTAACATTTCCTACCTATTGTTATTTTCATTTTTTCTAAATGCTATAATAGAAAAAATGAGTCATAGTCAATATAGATTTTTTTACTTTAGAAAAGATGTTTTTTTCTTTTAAAATAAAATTTATTTATTGTAAAGTCATAGTTTGTTATTTTTAAATGGTCTTTTAACTTTCAAATTTTCATAATTATATAAAAATAATAATTTCGGAAAATACAGTTTCATAAAAAAATCACATTTTCTGTACATAATAGTCTTCTAAAGAAATTTTAGTTTAAACAAATTTATAATTCTATGAAACTTTAAAAAAAAAGTAAATAGAGTTAATTTTGAACACATATAAATAGAAGGTGTTTGTAGTAAATAAAAATATTCTCTTATGAAAGTAGATATTTTGAAAATATTTTAAAAAGATAATTTCGTTCTTAATAAAAGTATTTAAAAAAAAACAAATAAATCACGAAACGTTCTTGCAACTGAAAAATTTGAATTTAAACAGTAAATAAATGTTATTCTTGCAACTGAATAATAAGAAGAAAAGTGAACGTACTATGAAAAATCACGTTAACTGAAAATATAAGTTAAAATTATTTTATGCTTATATATTTGTTTGGTTATTTTAATACTAAAATAAATTTAACTTTAAAAAAAATATTCTTGTCATATTACATTTACAAATAAATATATAATTTTATTTATTTAATAAACATATTTTAAATATTTTTGTAAATGATAAATCTAACTATTAGATGTGTACATATACTACTAACTATCAAAAATAACAAATAAGAAAGAAAGATGTAGATACACAACCAAGCGAGGACGGCCTAGTGGTCTTGAGGGAGCTTCTGCCTCAATACAGACCCGAGTTTGAATTCCGGTGGCCACCGTCAATTAACATGGGGTGAAATTGGCGGGCTTCTAGGATGCCATATGCGAAGGTGTACTTAAGCGATAGTCTGATTCCCTTCAGGGTATCCGGATTATCTGGATCATCAAAAAAAAATGTAGATAAACACAAATAAGTACATGAAATTACCTTTCTTTTTTTAACACGTTTCCATATTTTTTAAGATAATTATTATAATATTAATGCGTAATCAGTTAAATAATGAATTATATAATTATTTATTAAAGATATTAAAACTTTAATTAGTCTAATTTAAACTATTTATTAAGATTAATAACTCAGCCTAAAATAACCAACAATTTGACAAATAATCAAAAACACAAACAAAAATATGAAAAACATTAAAAATCAGTAAAAAATCATAAAATTATGGAAAAGATGACAAATCAACAAATTCACTTCTCAAATCTATACTCGTATTTTTTAAGAATAATTTTTGTTAGTAATTTTATGTTAATTTTATGTTTACCAAACTGATTCCTTTAATGATTTTGCCTTTTTTTAATAAATTTAATATTGATTGCTTTAAGATTAATTTTTGTCTGTTAATTTTATATTTAATCTTCCACATGTCTTGGTCCCTGTCAAAATAGCTGAATATATAATTCACAACTGATGTGCTAATATTAAATTCTTCCACATGTCCGGTTTATTATTAAACCCATGCTACTCCTTAGATGTTGACAAACTTAGGGGATTCAAGCGATATCGACTGGAATACACTACGTCCATTGCTGTTAGCTTCACCAACTGTTGTTAGTACTCCTAGCCACCTTCCTGATCGATAGCGTTGGCCTGGAAACCCCTGCTTTATGATTAAAATGACTCTATGCCTCTGTAGTCTAAGAGCATCACTCTCACATTCCTAGGTCAAGAAACGCTTGGCACAACGTTGTGGTGCGGCCACCATTGGGCCAGATCGACCAGTTGCACAAACCGGCCGAGCCAACAACCTTTCAGACCAACCAGACACAGTCTACACTCAGCCAAACCTTCATGGAGACTTAACCAATCAAAAACAAGAAGAAGAACCTGACTTGGCCGAGTTGCACAAGCTCATGGACGAGCTGGAGCGGGTAGAGCCGTATGTGGCCGATTGGTCGAGTGAAGAAGAGGAGCTGGACCAGATTGCAACCCGAGTTGAATCTGAGCCTGCTGCTCAACCTGGAGACTCAACAAGGCATGGAGAACATTATGATCAGGAGAAATCTCAGTTGGAACGAGCTCAACAAGGAGATGGACGGAGCGGCCTAAATCTAGACACATTGAGCTTTGCGCATGGACCGATTACAAGATCAAAGGCCAGGGCTCTAAGGCATGCACTCATGAACCTTGTAGCTGACGTGAATCAAGAGG